>JASSUY010047367.1:66637-81922 GCA_032466535.1 Forpus xanthops
CAAAAATCCAAAACACAGTGCTACACCAGTTACTACTTAAAGGGGAAACCAGACTGCTGCTGCTGAACCCATGACACCTACTAAAAAGTTTTTGAGGACAAAAAATTAAAGAGGTATCAGCTACTTCATCTTGCCAAGGTTCCCTGTTTTCTCTACAATAGTAAGCAAACCCATCCTATAATAGCAAGCAAATTGACTTAAATTGGCTTGTCTCTTCAAAGATAAGATTACGAGAGTAAATACAAAGAATAGAAATGTATGACCTTTGAGAAAGAAAGAAATCAGCTGAGTAAGTTCAACAAGCTGCATGGGAATTTAAGATACAGAACAAAAGATGAGGCTAAAATATTCCTTTCAGGTTGGAATGGGTAAGAGTAACACGCAAATGATCCTGTACATCATCCATCGAGTACACTTAGAGAGTCACGTTCCAGGAGTATATTGAAAATGCCAAGAAGAATGATTGATTTAATGAATTGTGTCAACACATTTGCAGGAAGCACCAGCTTATAATTTGCTGTGCCTTAGTGATATTTTAAGTAACTGAAAAATTGCTTTTAACAGTGAGTATTAAACTGTACAATGTTATCAGCTTTAACGATACAAATCTATTTTGAACAAAATTTACCATCTCCCTATCTCTTTACCTGTACTTCAGACACTATTTTTAAGACTTATTCACACAAGGAAATGTTCTCCTTTCTCCACATTTTGTCTGAATGCTTTAACTTGTTTTGATGTACCTTTCACTGCTAAAGATCCTTTTCTTCCTAATATTTGCTTGCCTGGGGAGGAGGGAGAAAGAATTTGCTTTATCACTTCGGAGGGGTAAGTCACTTGAAGCTCAAGGGTCATGTACACATTCTGGGTGGTTAAATAGAATTATAGAATAGTTATGGTTGGAAAGGACTTTAAGATCAAGTTCCAGCCTCCCTGCCATGGGCAGGGATGCCTCACAATAGACCTTGTCACCCAAGGCTCTGTCCACCCTCACCTTGAACACTGCCAGGGATGGAGCATTCACCACTTCTTTAGGCAATCTGTTCCAGTGCCTCACCACCCTCAGTAAAGAACTTCTTCCTTATAGCTAACCTGAACTTCCCCTCTTTAAGTTAGATCTCATTCCCCCTTGTCCTACTACTACAGGGAGTAGACATAGTGAGGCAGCTAACAAAGTGTAGAAAAATATGTAACTGAATAGGAAAACACTTTCAGCTTGATATTGGTCAAAGAGCTGCCCAACTAGATTTCATCCTTACCATGTGACACTTGCCTATTTTATTTTCTCAGCTGAATCAAAAAGGGAAAAGGGAAAGCAAGCAACTGAACTCCCAAACTCTGCTCACTGCCTGCTGTGTTTCTGACCACTGGAGACTCTGCCTGTGCTGAGATTTTATGGTACGATTGCCCGCAACCCCTCAAGTCCTGTGTGTGCTGATGGGTGTGTTAAGCCAATGTGGAGTCACATACAATGGAAAGCCCGCTTTCAGGAATAGGTGATGGTAACAGAATGGAAGATTTAATTAAAACCAAGGCATTCCATGAGCAAGGGTATTGAAGCCCCAGCTGCTGTAGATTTGTGTTTCAGTAGTGACTATGAGTGTTAGATGAATTTTTTTCTTGATAGCTGGGTACTTGTTAGGTCTGTTTTCAAAGCAGATTCTTAATTCTGTATGATGTGTGCTCATACTGCAGCCTCTCTCACTGATGGGCCACAAACACAGTGCTTCCCTCTGCCTGGCGCACACTTAAACAAAACTTGCCATCAAGGCCTGCAAGATCTGCTCTCATTCAGACATCAATTCTGACATTGGTCAATGGATACTGATCCGTCTGGGCTCAACTGTCATTTCCTCTCTTTCTTCAGCTTATCTGGCTTCTGTCTCTTGCTTGGAAATACAAGGGCACTCTCAGAGGGAGGTGTTTCCTGTTTAAAACCCTTACTATCTAGCATGTTACTACACCAAGAGGTGTGATCTGATGACACCCCATGAGTAACTACCAATTCAAACACTTTTCACCACACCTGGAAGCAAGAATGTGACTGAAAGAACAGAGAAAGTCAATGAGTGCCAGAAAAGGGGCAGTATCCAGGAGTTCTAGGAACCTGCAGGAAAACTAGGTAACTCAAAGCAATGGGATTTTGTTGTTTTTAACTTTACTGAAAGGATTAGACCTGCAACAGTGAATACATTTAAGATAATGCTATAAAAATATTAATAAAGGAGAAAATATAGGCAATGGGATTCACATTGATTTCGTAGGAAGGAAGATCTTTAAGCTTGAAGATACGTCAGAGAGGACGATGTTGTTTAGATCTTACAAGAGCAGCCACTGTTAACTCTCCAGGCAGCAGCCAGGCTCCTGCTGGACCCGACTCTCTTCCAGCGCACACATTCCGGTAGCGAGGAGAGGCGCTGCTGAAGCTGCACGGGGCAAGCACGGCGTGGGGCTCCCACCCGGTTCCACCGGAGCTGCTCATCCTGCTGTCTCTTCTGCCCGCCCGCAGCTTCTTGGGTGCCACATATATATGTGTGTGTGTATCTATATATATGTATTATATATTTATACATAGACACATATATACGCATCTGGAATATACACTTCTCGAAGCGCCCCCCGCTTGCGGCTGCCGCGAAGGAGAAACTGCCGTCCGTAGCCGCTCCGAAAAGGTGCTATAGTAAAGAGACGCACACTTCTCTCCTGTGCTCTGCTCTGCTCAGAGAGAGAGGAGGGAGTAGAGGACAAAGCAACTCCCACCCTGCTCCCTGCAGCCGTCGGAGGGAAGCAGCAGCGGGTGGGAGTGGGCGGTAGGCGTGGGTGGGCGGGGAGCTGCCGCAGCTTTCCCCCCGCCCCGGCCCCGCAGGCTGCGGGCGATGGCTTCGTGCGCGCTCCGCGATCGCCCGGGAAGCACCGCGGTAGAAGGCGGCTTCTCCGGGAGAAGTTGAAGGCTGGACCCCCCCGCGGGCTGGGCTGCGAGTGGGCGGGCGGTGCCTGGTGCCCGAGGAGGAGCCCGAGCATTCCGAGCGGTGGGGCAAGCAGGCGAGCGGGCACCGGGGCTTCATGGGCAGCTCACTCCAGCATGGTCCTCGCCCTCAACGGCAGCCACCTCTACGGTAACCTCAGGCCCTTGATCTTGGGGGACCCGCGGGCGCTGGGCGGCGGCAGAATGATCGCCGCCGGATCCTGGCCCCCGCGCAGCCTGGCGAAGCTCGGCCCGTCGCCCACCCCGTCCGCGCTGCCCACGGCGAGCCCCCTCCCCGCCAATGACTCCCAGTGCGGGGAGCAGATCCTCAGCTATGGCAACGTGGAGAAAGTTGTCATCGGGGCCGTCCTCTCTCTCATCACCTTGCTGACCATCGCCGGCAACTGCCTGGTGGTCATCTCCGTCTGCTTCGTGAAGAAGCTGAGGCAGCCCTCCAACTATCTCATCGTCTCTTTGGCCCTAGCAGACCTGTCGGTGGCACTGGCTGTCATGCCTTTCGTCAGCGTGACGGACCTCATCGGCGGCGAGTGGATCTTCGGCCGTCTCTTCTGCAACGTCTTCATCGCCATGGATGTCATGTGCTGCACGGCCTCTATCATGACTCTCTGCGTGATAAGTATCGACAGGTGAGACACCCGGCAGATCGCAGCCCGCCCTCCCCTGCAACGCGGGGGGATCGGCGCCTGCCGACCGCTAGGATGGGACCTGCCGGGAGCGGTTCCGACAGGACTCTCGTTTGCCTCCCCCGGGTCCTTTGGAAATTAGTTGCAGACACGTTAAAAGCTCGGAGGGAGGCAAGGGCAAGCCTTGCGGGCTCTCCTGCTCGAAGGAGCCCGCCGGAGCAATGCGTACTCCCGCGAGCTCAGATTAACTGGTTATCCAGCTGGGTAACTTCCCTGCTAGGATTAGGGTCAACGCGTCAGAACAAACCTGGAGCTAACCTTCAAACGTTTACTGTGGCTCTGTACGAATAAAGGGGCATTTGCAGCTGCTTTAAAATTTGCAACGTGTGTTTTAAGCTGCTTTATATCCCATCTAGATTTGAGCTGGTTCTTCTGAGGCTGATGACAGTGTAACCTCATTGAGCTCAGTGGAGTTTCATCAGATCAGAGAAGACGCAGAAATTATACCTATTAGGATTATATCATTATTCTAGGACAATTCCACAATAGCTCCATTTCAAGTAACAAAACCGTTTTTGACACATAATGCTTTGTTTGAATTAAAAATACTTGCTTTTTAAAAAAAAAAATTCTGCCCTCTTAAAATGCAAATTATACTCATTGAAATTTAGCTTCTTCATAAAGATAAAAGTGGTGAAGCAATAAGGAGGTGTATACAGACTACAGGAGAGGATCTTTGACGTGTACTTCTGATGTTAAGGCCATACCTAAGATCTCACGTTTGTCCATGTCTAGGTTCTGTGCAAAGGAAGGCTAACAGATTGCTTTATTCTTGCAGGTCCCATTCTAAAGTAAGTTGCAGCCTCTAACTTCCCTCTTCACAGCCTAAATCCCATGCCAAGAATTTTAATGTCTAGAGAGAGCCTGTTTTCTTTACAACTCAACACACTTAGCAGAATCAAAGAACTTCCCAGTTCTTCCTAAACTGTAGAAGTAGTTCAAGTCTGATATCCAACGCTACACTTGTATATACTTCAAAAAGATTTCTGAAAGAACTCTCTATTAGACTTCTGCAAAGAAAGTATTTCAAAAGAACTTCCCACAATAACTGGAGATTGTTTCATGCCTAGGAGGATGACGGTTTATATTAAATTCCAAACTTAAATTTTTGTATAAGCATCTGCTTCTGCAGTGTTATTTCACTGCTTGTTTAATAGCTAGGAGTTATCTGAATGCTGCAAAGCATCTTGTAGCAGTGAAATCCACATTCAGACCTTTGAGTATCAAAGGGTGGTGGGGTTTTATTGTTGTTGTTGCCTTGAAATTTGCTGTCTTTTAACTTACCTAGCTTATCTACCTTCCCAATGTTCTCTCATTTTCTTTCCTACCTATTTTTAAGATAGATGATTTCATTTTTCCACTCTCTTAACATAAAGTACTTCCCTTCTTTGATCTTGATGTCCATCTCTGAGCTCTCCACCTCCATCTCTAATAGCCTTTTGAAGACAGGTTAACATAGTTAAGCTTTCTTACCCAAGAAAGAATATGTGTGTGATTCACACTATAGCATCAGGGTAATTTAGTTTTACTCTTTTTTTCACTTAGCTTAGCATTTGAGGTCACTGCTGTGTGTTGAACAGGGGCTTTGACTGAACTGGTCGCAATGATGATTGCATTTCTTGCTGTAATCTTTCCAGTCTCTCTTCAGTTTCCTCTCCCCCCAAATACTAACAGATATATAACTAAGAGATATAGTTATGTATTTATATAAAAATATAAACTATTTTGAATGACTGATTTTTGTCAACAACTGCTGGTTTAAAACTGAATTATTCTCCTTTTGTCTTTACATTCCTACTTCTATCACTGAATCCTTATTGAATATGATCTCTTCATTATTCATTATACTGTCTACTCCTTACTTGAAACCAAAATTCTGTGAATCGTGATGGTTTAACCTCTATTACCCAAATCCATTATATAGTTAAGATAGGTGATGTCATAAATAAGGAAACAAGCCATCAATTCATTAGCAAAATGTCTCTACCACATGGCAATAAAAAATAATTTAAAAAATTCCATGATTTGTAATCCCATTTAAAAATAAATGATCTTACACTGTTGTAATGCTGCTCAGTCAGGCCAAAGATTATCTTGGGATGTAACTAATCTTTGAAGAGTGAATATGTACCAAGTATGCAAACCAGGGAAAAGTGATGAAAATTAAATGTGAATGATGAAATGTTGCCAGTGTAGCACTGATTTTAATAGTGCTAACTTACCGGCAGTGGTTCTTACACTTATGCAGTATGAAAGTCTTGAATAATCAGTGGGGATGATTTATCTCTGAGTGAAGTGTTGTGTGTAGTACAGGAGCTTGCAAATCACAATGTGTGTAGTGCTTTTCCATGGGTTTGATGGTAACACTTGCACGTATATTTACGTATTACCTGCAAGGAGGAGGTGTTTGATAATACAGCCCTTATTATCTCAGTCCAAGGAGTACAAAATCAAGGTGGACCTGGTTAGGAAAGCAAGGGAGGAGTGAATGAAATTCACCATTCCTTCAACCTGGCTGCTATTCTTGGTGCCTTTTGCATACAGTTAGCTAGCACAAGACATTTGTTTAGGGAGAAGGGTTAATATGGGGCAAGAAGGAATATCTTTGAAGAAGAAATACAAATTGCACTGACACCTGGCTCTTTAGGACAGTTTAGGAAGCCTTTGTTATGATCCAGTAAAGTCTCTCCTGAAGGGAAAGATGCTGAGGCTGCTGCAGGTAGTGCAGAGACAGCAGTTAAGTTGGATATTTCAAAATTTTCATTGTCAACTTCTGAGTTCCTTGTGAAACAGATACGAGAATCAGTTGAAGGTAAACAGCTGAAGGAATATTGCTTTCGAATTAATCTGATTTTTTTAAACAAGTTTGTTAAAAACTCTTAGGCAAATTTTTTACTGAAAGTTAATATATTTTATGAATATACAATATAATATTAATATTTTTATTAATATTAATATTGCTTTTTTAATTAAATAAGTAAATATAGTTGGTAAAAAAAGAGTTTTTGAGACCTTTCCCAAGAGGGTAAAACAGCTAAATTGAAGAAGCTTTTTGATTGGGTTCTCTTGTACAAACGTGCTACTCAGCTCATGCCATTGAGAGCCCTGAAATGCCATCAGCTGGCAGGCCTATTCCGTGTACAGTATTTTGCTACGCAGCCCTTGGTTGCGAATGTGATTTCCAGCTGAATTTATCAGTTGGAAAGCTCTAAAAGATGCAGACTAGCATGGAATCTACAAACAGGCTGGTTTCATTCTATTGAAAAACAAAAATAAAATGAAAAAGATCTTATTTCCTAGTCAGACTCATCAAGCACTTCTCTTTGTTTCTACTCTTAGGCTGTATAAACATTAAGACTGCAAAATAGATGTTAGTGTGCTATTGTGGGGTTCTCTAACTTTTTAGAGGAACCAGAAGAAAGAAGTCAGTTTGAAAAGATCTTTTTATTATCCACAAAGAACCAAATTTGTGAAGATCATGAGATAATGTCCATAACAATAACAAGATTTGAACTATTATGCTTTTCTTCAGGTCATATCTTTCCTTTTATTTCACAACATGAAAACCCCCATAAATCAGAGTGACCTGAGATGAGCAGGTTATTTCTGAGGTATCTTTATCTTATTTAAGCCTCTTCTTTGGAAAAAGACTATCTGCTTACAAGCAGGTCTGTCAGAGCTAAAACAGATGTGATGGAGAAACAGAGTATTTTGTCCTTTTCAAATTTTATAAGGATGTAACAGGCAAGACAGCTTGCTACCCAGACAATCAATGTTACCCTTGCTATACTCACCACCTATCCTATGAGGTGTGTAGCTCTGGAAAAAAGTAGGAGTTAGAAGAGAATTTGGCAGGATAATTGAGCACCAGTGAATAGTAGCCTTCTTTAAGCATTTCTTATTAGACTGTTTGTTTTTTTTCTCTCGAGGCTCCACTTTTCTGATTCTAAATTACATAAATTATACCACGTTTGGATTCCTTTACATTTAAGAGTGAGAGAATAATTGAGAATTAATTATGAAGGATGAATGCAAACCACATCTTAGTGGGTGAGTGAATGTATAAAGGGAATTAATTAAATTTAAACTGGTGGTGTTTACATGCTGATTCATCATGTTCTTCTGACCTAAGATAGCTACAGAAATCCTTTTTGGAGAGTATCCATTGGATAACTTCATAAGTAGCAATTTTTAATTAAATTTAAAAATAGCTCTTTGGCTTAGAAAGTGATAAAGTAACATAACTACTCAGATACAGTTGACAAATTATATCACTTTCTCCACACCCACACAAGTAATGAAACACTTTGGGGGGAACCTTTCCAGTCTGTATCTTAGCCAACAATTCACAAATATTCCAGACTTCCATTAAATTGATGAGGGTTTAGAATTTGTATGCAAATGATACCAAAGTATCCTTGTTGATCCTGAGATTTTTATACACGAGGATCAGTTCTCTCTCTCCCTCCCTCTTTAGAACTTTTTGCCATACTCTAAGTAAGTATGAGTACTCATGCTTCACCTCAGAATATGTCAGTCCCTAAAATCTCACTCATTTCCAAAGTCCTCGGTGCATGCCTGGGAACTGAGGAGGCCTCAGAGTGCCTAACAGGAAGAACTTGGGGCTAAATTTAAATAAAGACTTAAGCGCCTTCAGTAGAATCCAGGTGTCTAAATTCTGCCTACATCTAAAACTGATAATGTGACCTGAAAACCCCAATGATTTCCTAAGCCTAATGACACCTAAGGGCCCTGCATGGCTTCCCATTAGCTGTGAAACTCATCTTCTGCCTTCAGGCCATGGGTGGAAAAGCCTGCAGTTCTCCCAGCCCTGCTCAGTTACCTCAGGAGATACGGATAGGCTATATATCAAGAGACAGATATGAAAAAATCCTGTATGTAATATATTTTGGATCTATAAATAAAATGAGCACCCACCAGCAATGCCCCCCATGAGATTTTATTCAGTGTACATATTTACACAGAAATAACTGAGGAATTGGGAAAAATCTAAAACAATCCATAGAAAAAATGTGTGATAGAGTTACTGAAATTTAGGTCTATATTGCAGAAAAAAGTTCTGGGGTCATTGTGGCAGCTAATTCCTGATCACCATCAACATCACAAGAGCCATTCTTTCCATTATTCATCCCAATAAACAAATGTACTCTTTCAGGGTCTGAAAATAACTTGTCTAACTATGAAAGATGCAGACAGCATCAATACACTAAAGTGGAAAAAAAAATTGCTTTCATTCCTTTCCATGTAGTTTTTCTAATTTAGTCCATTTAAAGAATATTCCTCAAGTTGTAAATTCTTTTTGCAGAGAATTTCTTGTCAAACACTTTTGCAATCTCCATTTTATTATTTACATTTAAGAGATACTACATAAATTTTTGCTCCCAAATCCTGAGAGGAGGAAGTTGAATTCATTAAATATTATAAGGCAGTGTAATGTATATTTCACAGCTCCAAAAGAATAAATGAAACTGGGGTGTTTTGTTGTACTAACATGATCATACTTCTTTAGGTACCTTTCTGTGGCATCCTCAGGCATCTTCTCCATGTTACACAGGCTGCCTGCAAGTGGTGCAGTTACTTACACTGTAACCTGGTACAGACATAGCAAAACAATGCTTCATAAATAGACTGCCAGTAAATAAGATGGGAGGTAGCAAATAAAATATTTTTTTATCAAACAGATGGACTGTTTTGTGAAGCCTTAACAACTTCTGAGTTATGGGAGTTCCTTTACCATCAAAACAAGCGGAAGTTTTGTCCTTCTGGAGTGGGAACAGACTAAGATCTGAAGTTTGATGTGTCTTGTGGCTGCTGTAGTGGAGGCTGACAAAATTTGTGAAGCTAGAAGGCGTTAGAAAAAAACCTGTAGATTGATTATTCTATTGCTGTTACATACTGGATGCTTTTTAGTAGTGTTACTGAAAGGGAGTCACAGGAGATGCAAGATAATCTAGAGGTGGCAGTGAAAAGGTGATTGTGGTTGGTAATGTTCTAAGATATGCATGGATGGGGAATTACAGTTCACTCAGCATCAGGAGATTTGCAGTTAACACCACATTTACATGAATGCCTTTTCTTGAAATTGGATGTTGTACTTTCCCCCCACATTTGAAACTATCTTCTGTTTGCTCCTACCAGGGTTTAACACTGGGTGAGTTTTCAGAAGTGATTTTGGGGTCTCTAATTCTTGGGGGTTCATCCAGACGTTTCAAAGGAGCCTGATAAGTCAGAGGTAAGGGAACATTAATTCACATTTTTGCCAAGCAGGGCATTCTGAAGACATTTTAAAAGTGTCTTTTTTCCTATCAAGATCACAAAAATAATTTCTGTAAGTGAGGTGGGATGTGTTTCAAGATTCATGGGAAAAACACAGTTCTAGAAGCACTCCTCTTAGTTTTAGAAGGGAGCTTTCAGACATATATCCTAAGATAAATCACAGGGAGCTTTCAGACGTATATCCTAAGATAAATCACAGACAGACAAATACATATCATAATGGCACGATGGTGTAGTGTAACCTGTGTACATTGGCATCAAACTGTATTTTCCTAGAGTGTTCTTCTTCAGCTGAATGAGTATCACAGAACAAACCAAGAAAGAATCTATAGTCATTCCACCATGTTTGAAAAAACATTACTATATCACTGGTAGCACGCTCTCACAAGCTTCTAGAGGAACAGAAATGAAACAAGGAATGTTCTTTGACTTTTCTGGAATAATTTTCTCTGAAACTTATTTATAAAAATTCTTGTAAATTGTATAAGGAAAAATATCTTATTTCTTTGAAATGAGCATCATGAAGTAATACCTAGTGTGGTTTTGTTCTAATAGGCACTGCTGTTTGTAAGGTAAGGGTAGTTTCTTTCAGCTGTAAAGCTAATAAGTTTTAGTTTTTCATGTTGTACTAAGTAGCCAACTATTTCTAAAGGATTGATTCCTATGTATACTGAAGATAGAAAAAACATGGAAGTTTGTAAGTGAACTCTTACTACAAAGGTTAAGTCTTCCTTTCCAAAAGTCTCCAGTAATTAAGTATGTCATAGGGAAATTTTGTTTCTATTCTGTTTGAACTAACATAACAAAATTAAAGTATGGCAGCTTTAAATTTCTTCTTCCACCTTGCTGTTTACTTAGGAGGCTTTATATAGAACATCCAGGTTATCTGATACATAGGTGTGGTTCTGTGTGTATCAGCATTTATGCTGATCAGGTCGTGATTCACCTCTAACAGTAAACAAGTTTTCTGAGTAATGTACAGACATTTTCTAATAGTACCAGTTCTAATAACACGCAGAACTGAAATGTGCAGGGAAATCAAGGCAGACTATATTCTTTCTGTCTGCTCTTTGCTACCAAATTGTGAGCTAGCACAAGAGACCACTGAGGGGGTTAACATCATCGTGGACAGCTATTTCACCACAAAAGGGTCATGACCGATTTAAAAAAAAAAAACCAAAACCTAAACCATCAAAACAAGGAGGAAAATTACAAAAATAACCTTTTTAAAGTAAGGAGAAACTAGGGTGAAGTCTATTCTTAGAGGTACATTGTGCCTTGATGAAAAAGCTGAGCAGCAGAGTTTTTTCTTGAGATATATTGAGGAAATGGGTGTTTTTTAGGTACTGTCAAAAACTTGAAATCAAGTTTTTTAGCTTGTGGAAGTGTAAGTTATATAACCACAAGGATATTTGGTTGTTAATTTTTTTTTTTTTTTCAGTTTTTTCTGTTCCATTGAGGAGATTGTGGAAAGTGGAGGTAGAGCCATAGTAAGGTAACACTTTTTTTCACATTGGGAGCTATTTGTTCTATAGGGTGCAACATAAATGTCATGAATAAACCCCATAAAACCGTGTTGTGATTGTCATGAAATGTTTCAGATACACAGTACCATTTGCCAGAATAATTTTTTGTAGCATTTCTGCATGTGGGTTGTTAAATTTTGTTTATTTGCTGTAAGTTGACATTTAACAAATAGTCAAAATTCTAAATCGATGAAGTATTGTCTGGCCACAAATTACTTGGAAATATTTATATCCATGACCCAAACCAGCTGCTGACAAGATGCAAAGCTTTTCTTTAATAGTCTAGTAAGATGTTTTGATGCTAAAAATAGTACAGCTTTGGCTTTAAAGTCCTAATTTTTGCATTTTTGTGTACTGCAGTTTTCCTTTTACCTTAAAAAGTCTGCATTTGGAGACCCACTTCTCAGCACAAGCAGTTTTAGCAACAATACCAATTGTAATCTCTCAAGAGTGTATTGTGTCATATTAAAAAGCTATTTTTACTACATGAGTTTGGCAGAACACGATCTATTTTTTTTCAAAAATAACTGGAATTAAAATAGCATAGTGGATGTTTGCTCGTGAATTGGAGTTTAACATTTCCAAAGACTGTTACTTAACAGAAAGCATCTGTACTTCTGCCTTAGTGTTGAAATGAAGGGAGCATATTATCAAATATCTACAACACCTGCGGTTTGCAGTAAGCTCCCTGAGATGTCCAGAAGCTAGCTCTGGTGATTCATCCCACACTGATGCCAAAGTTCTGCTCTTAAATTCAAATGCATGTTTGAAGTTGTTAGCCTGGCAATAAGAACTGATATTATTGGAAGATGTAAGCATAGCAATAAACTTTAAATATTTCAGTCTTTATCTACACAAAGTTGATGTCACCACATCTTAGAACATCCTTAGAGTTGCTAATTTGCTGATGAGAAAAGCAAAGGAAAGACATACTCACTGTGAGATGACAAGAGCTTCCTTCCTCAAATGCCACTTATTTCACTGCTTTCATTTGTGGTGTAGCACTGTAAAATGAACAGAGAAAAGAGATTTGAGATTCATGATAATCTCCATACCCTGCTATCTTTAAAGAGTTTGAAGGAGGAGGCAGTCTATTATCAGCTGTATCTATTTCTGCTTTAGCATAAAGGTATAACTCTGAATTCTGGGGAACATGACAAGGCATTGTAAAAGCATTCCCCCCCCCCCCCCCAACTGGACAAATGGCCATTTGTGGATAACCACTAGTTGAATCCGTCCTCAGATTTTGTCATTCTGTACAGAATGCCCACTGAAAGAGGGCCAGAGACTCCTTTCCTGGCAGGAGAAAAGCAAAAGACTGTTTCTGTACAGTACATTGGATGTACTATGTTTTTTTTGTGCGTGTGAAGTTGGAGGTAGCAGTTTGTGTTGTGTTGAAATTTGTTCTATTTTAAAAAATATTGTTGCAGATTTTGCATGATTTTATAAAGGAGGAAAATTATGAAAGATGTTGCTGAAGGAAAAGTATGTACTGTAGTGGAAACTTTTTGTGGGCAGGCCCTCATTCAACAAGACGAAGAGGACACATTATCCTGGCTAGTCTTTTTTCAGGTTTCCTGGTCTAGGGATCTCTAAGCTTATTTGGAGCTGGCTTTGCAAAAGTAGACCTGGTGATATCTGAAATGGAGTGTATGGACTTCTGGATATAGATTAAATCTTACTGAAGCAGTGAGCTGGAAAAATCCAACTACATGGAACTGAAGCCTGGCAGGGCTGAGCAAAACCCAGGAGGTTCAAAGTTCATTAGACGACAGGACCAGTTAGCTAGAAAGAAATAGTGACCATTTGCCCATTATTTCTTTGTTCCCAAACCTATGGGTGAAAATCAATAAATATTATGACGAACTATTAAATACTGTGATTGTGAATGGCTGAACATACAGGTTTTACTCACTGCAATTTGGGGTTTGCTGCAGTTATTTTTCATCCCGAAGGGCACATTAATCCCCTTCAACCTTCTCCTTCAGTTAAAGGGCACCTTGGGCTGCATATTTAAGTGTTCTGAGGGATTGCAAGGGGAAGAAATATTTGTAAAGTAATATTAAATTCCTACCAATTTTCTGTTTCCAGTTTATAGAGGAGAGCTTGATCTGATCAATTTATCTACTGAAATTAAGTTCCAGAATATCACTGAATAAGACATTCTCCTTAGAAAATGACAGCAGGCAGGAGGATTACATGGGAAAGGATAACTTGGAACCTGGAGTGTAAGTATGCTCTAAATAAGTATGTTAGTTAAAATGAGTGCTAAGGAAATATATGACATATGGTTGAGAGATGCGATGGCTGTAGTAGACCTGATCAGTCCCTGACATGAAAGACGATGACACATGATAACTTCTTCCTATACCAAATAATAAGTAAACAATATATTGCTAAAATATCAAGAGAAAACAAACAAATAGCTGCTTTTATAAGTTACAGGGAAGGAATCACCTTATTAGCTTTTGATACGTCCCTGTTGTAGAAGTCCTTGTTGGACAGGGCTGTGAATAACATTTTTCTAAAAGGTTTGTGGATTGCAGATACGTGGTCTGATCTAACCTTCTGGCTTCCTTCCTTGATTGCTTCCCCTCGTACTGTGCTGTCTCCGATTCACTGCCTCTCCTTACAAACCAGGTTGCGATTTTTTCCTATGATAGGACCTATTCATATTAGGAAGCAAGATAGATAAACTTTTACTTCCATAGACCACTCCATAGGCCACTCCAGAGTCTGCAACTTTAAAAAACTACTGGTATTCCAGGGGATCAGAATGGGATGTTCTGTTATTAAAATATTTATGAAATTGAGATGATTTTGCTAGATTTTATTTTTTTTTTTTAAAGTAACACAGAGTTACTTTCTGGTGATCTTTCCATACTTCAGAGCAAGCTGGTTCAGCTCATTTGCTTGCATGTGAAAAGCAGGGTTCAGTGTACCATTGGTTTCTAACCAGTTAACTCATGATAAAAAACAACCTTCAGGTTTTTTCTTCATAAATTTCAGAATGAAGGCCAGTTTGAAAACTTTCCTGAGACACAGAACTGCTATATACCTGTCAGTATGTGACTTTAAGCAGAGGTAGCTTATTCTTGTAATGCTTTGACTAGTTACACTTAGTTACTCTGGAAATTCAACACAAACTCCCTACGTATGTTTTAGACAGTTTAGTTGTTTTTTGTTTGGTTGTTTGTTTTTTTTTCAATTCATTTAGCCTTAAAAAAAATTCTTTTGTTTGCTGCTATTCTCAAATAAAACAGCACTGATCTAAGTCAGAATATATTGGTGTTTGTGGATATACAGGGTCCTTTTTCATCTCAGACTTCTTTATGAAACAGAATTGCTTACATGCTTTGGCTGCTTTAGTACCTCAGTTACAACCCTAAGTTGTCATTTCTCACTTTAATTCTGTTTGTGTTTTTTTTCTTGCTTTCATACCTCTTTGAATTGAGAGTTCCTTTGTACAAGGATCATGTTTGTGAAAGCGATATTTTATGCTGAACTACAGTGACTATATTTTAAAACATTTTGTAGGAAAGAAGTCAAAGTAAACCCCACAGTGCTCATTTTCTAAGGACAGTAGGTACATCTGGCTGACATTTCCACAGGTAATATAGAGAAAACCCAGACTCTATACTGACCTTATACAAGATGCTTTATACATCCCAATGCTTAGAAGTAAGATTTCTAATAAACCTGCTTCAGTCTTTGATTTTCCTGTGTATTTAGCACGGTTTATTGATATACTCTGGTGGTTTGGTTTTTTTTTTTTTTTTGCTAAGCTTGGGCA
>JASSUY010047372.1:0-70583 GCA_032466535.1 Forpus xanthops
ACTTAAACAGGGGAAGTTTAGATTGGATATGAGGAAGAAATTCTTTCCTGTAAGGGTGGTGAGGCACTGGAATGGGTAGCCCAGGGAAGTTGTGAATGCTCCATTGCTGGCAGTGTTCAAGGTCATGTTGGACAGAGCCTTGGGTGACGTGGTTTAATGAGAGGTGTCCCTGTCCATGGCAGGGGGATTGGAACTAGATGATCTTAAGGTCCTTTCCAACTGTAAATACTCTCTGAATCTATGATTCTATGAACTGCAGTGGATAGAGACTGGTTTAAGTCCTTTCTAGGGGAATAATATAAAGGCATAATTCTGAGATATATGTAGATGTGCTACGTTGCAGTCTAGAAGGACCTGTTAGTCAATTCTGAAGTAAACACCTACTGCATTGTCTAATGCATGTGAAAACAAGGTATGTTTTACAAATTCTACCAATTTTACAATAACTGCATTTTTCATTCCCTCTGGTTAGGACAACAGTACATAACATTAGCAAAGAGAAATCTCTATAGCGTGCTCTGTACTTCACACTACTCTCACTTGCTTGGGATGTGGCAAACACTTTCAGAGTCTGATTTACTCAGAACATACTGAAACTGCTCACCACACACGTTTTATCCAAAAAGGATACATTTTGACTCTGATGGGAGACCTACAAATTAAGACTGTACAAAGTAAGGCGTATCAGACTCTTTCAAAATGGTGCATTTTTCCTTCCTGTAAACTTCCTGTTCAAAGTGCACTGATTTCAATGGATACCAGTACACACACTTATAACAATATAAATATAAGTAACTTTCCTTGAAATCACATAGTGAAAGAAATATAAAGTCTTGAAAAAAATGGGGAGAAAAGATGCTATTGTCACTTAACTGTTTTGTTTTTTTCCTGGATTTCTTCCTAATTTTGACAGTTTGGAGATGTGCTTCATACTGATCTCCATAAGGCTATTTAGCTTTTGGATTTTCAGTAAATAAGAAATTTTATTTATGGAGTTTTGCTCCTCCAACTTCATGCTGTTTCACTTTATTCTTGTCAGATTATGAAGAGAAGCCCCTCCTATTCTCCCCATTTTCCACTGACCTGTACAAACTTCCTGCCACATAGTTATGCTTCTACAACTCTTATCATCCTTGGCTTTATCAGAAAACATTATATTTCACCCAGGCTTCTCAATACGTCAATTGCCCTTTTCCTAATCTGTTATTCAATGTTACAACCAAGGGCAAATTTTTGATACCTGTTTGCACTGCAATTCATAACAGTACTAGTCATGCAACACCTACCTATTTTAGTGTAGTCAAGCCTATTGACAAGTCCCAGGAAGACAAGAAAGAACTCACCAAAATTTCTTTCTTCCTAAAACTTTTGTGTCAAGCAGAAGTTCAGGAGCACAGTGTGCAAAGTCCATGATCTGTTTTCTAAATAGATCTCTTGGAAGCTCTGGGGATTTGGAGAGTGAGTGTGCTAGAGCAGAAACCATGCTCCAGCTTTCACTTTGAGCAAGATTCTCCCAGGAAATCTCCTGTAGCACCTATGGGAAAATGTCTCAGGTGGCCAACATGGTCATTTCTTCCATTCTGGCCTTCCCTCTGCTTCCAATAGCATAAGGAATATGGGAATGTTAGACTTTGGATAAACTGGATATATATACACTGTATACTCTGATGTCCTCACATGGCACACAGACACTGTGCTGAAGCATAAGGTATACTTCAGCCAAATGATACACAGGAGATATGCACAAAAGTAGAAGGAGACAGAATTCTGTGCATATTGAAAAGCTGAGTTCATCTGCTTTTCTGTAGAAATACTGGTTATATCCAATTAAATACAGTTACTTGGTTCCCCCAATTTTTTTGCAAGGTCCATCCCGAATGATTAAAATTATAAGATGCCAAAGGCTATGTTTGAACATTCTGTAATCAATATCTTTTAGTTCCTATTAACAGAAAAGCTCTAATTGCATTCCTTATTAAATTATTTACCTCTTTAATTGAGTTATGATCTACTTGCCTGGTCACAAGGTAATGTAGACTGGATGACCAAAGAGTTTACAAAGTCTACTTCGTTTTCCCTCAAAAGACACATGGGAGAAGAAATGTGCTACTAACATCCATTTGATGAAGATTAGCCCATTTTAGAGGAGCAGAAACATAATACAGTTCTGCCAGTGAGCTAGAAGAGCTCAGGTCATCATGGAGGGCTGGAGTCTAGGCCTACCACTTGGCTTGGCTTCATTATTTCATACTTGCAGTGAAACCTAACAGGAAGCTGACGGAAAGTTGACCTTGCTCACAATTGTCTATAAAATACAGTTTAGTTCCAGTGAAGACAATCTCCCTCAACTTAAGTTTTTAACTGGTTTCCTCAAATGATTGTGTTAGTGGTTGGGGCTGCATCACTGCAATCTGTGGGAGTTTTGCTGTTGGTAACAATGTCTCCGAGGAAACAGCCGTCAGTGGAGATCTAGCTCTGTTTCCTGGTAAGGTTTCTTGGCTTTCTACCCAGTTTCCTTTCCTGTTGATTGAGATGACTTATCTGAAAGGTTGGGTGGTTTTAAATCACTATGGTACTGTCAAAAAAGACTGTCTGACATAGGCAATAGCAAATAATAAAAATAGCTCCTGCAGAGTTCATCTCACACAGACCCATCCCTAATTAATCATTTGGTCACTGAAACGACACCTGCAACATTCTCACTTAGCATTTTAGTTAGCAGTGTTGAATATTTGAGCCACTACTTTTAATATAGATTTTGTTTGTGCTTCTGAATTACACAGTATTCAGAACCTGCCATTTACTGCAGGATTTTCACTGTTTCTGATCACTCTACAAGGAGATTAAATATAATGAAGAGCAACTGTTAACAATAACTTCCTATTCACATTGTCCATAGGTACTTTGGAAAGCTAGATTCAATAGTTTTTCATGTGCTGTAACACAAAAATGTAGCCCAGTATAATAAATTAGTCCTAGACTCAGATTTTTTTTTTACATCTCATTTTGAACATAGGCATTCAAATATTGGAAGGTACTTCAGAAATAAACTGATGGGTTAAAATAGATTGTCTTAGTGTGGTATCATTAAAAATTTCTTCCAAAATAGAAGGATATAAATATTTGGAATCTTTATTTTCGAATCCTTTTTTCTTCTTTGTAAGCCTTTAAAATGAAATGAGAACTCAAATAAATACAAATAGCACATTGAACCCTGAACCAGTGTTGATCCTACTGAACAATGCACTCAAAAAGCTGATTGTAAAATCAGTATACAGGGATGGGTGGAAGGATGAGACAGCTGTTTCTAGTGAGCTGTTTGAAGCTCTGCCTGAGAAAGCATACTTGGTGTTTATCATAGAGGAAAACAAGAGTAATTTCAGTAACTTATGCTGCAAACACTAAGTTCAAACACAGCAGGCCATCATTCTTCATACTAGAAATATTCTATCATTTGTGCAATTATGATCAATAATAGCCAGATAAATATCTTTGTTTCTTCTGGCTCAACAAAATAAACAAACAACTTCTTGTATACTCTCTTCTATTCTGACAATCTGAAATAATGCGACCAAATCAGGGAAGAAACTGCTATAGCAACTAGAGATACATCCAAAGATGCAAACTACTGCAATTAGACACCTTGCACAGGTGCTCCATTTTCAGTTCAGTGCTATGGCATATGTAATGGTTTTCTGAAAAGTGTTATAATCACAGACTTCTTCTAGATGTAAAAGACAAAAAGGGAAGGACCATACCTGGCCTTTTGAGAGCATCACTTAAGCAATGAACAGGCTAAGGTAATTGCTTATACCACTACATCACAATAAAGTAATGTAAGACATTCACACATCCTTATCATTCTATTATTGACAGCCCAATGCTATATATGAAATAGCAGCCTGGGATCCATACAGCATGCTGTAGGACACGTCTTGCAGTGTCTCAGGTCCTGTAAGTTAAAGGTCATATTCTCAGACATGAACTGGCTAAAAGGTTTGGAGAGATAGAAAGAGGCACAGAAATACAGTCATAATTTCACCATTACAGGGTCTTTTTACTCCAGTTCTTCTCCTCACATAGTCTACGGCAGTCTCACACATGCCCTCAAGTACCCCAGATCTTTACGGCCTCAGTTACTTTATTATTACCTCAGCACTCAACACTTACCTGATCTCCCCTCAGCATAAAACTTTGTCCATAAGCCACCAATTTGCTATTCCAGTCAACTGAAGGTAAGGATTAGTCCAGAACCCTTAAAAGGCATAGCCAAATCATAGCTGAAAATTTGGCCTTTGATTTTTACATATCAGCTGCATAGAAACACTAACCACTTGCCTAACCATATGGATCTGTACATTTTCAGGTTTAATCCCAGCATATCTTCCACCCATTCCAATTAAAAGAACATTTATAATTAAGATTTCTATCACGTTTAAACAATTCAATTATTTAATAAAGTTGCCTGCATATTGCAATTTGAGCCACTAAGAAAAGAACTTATCTATGCCATAGTTTAAGAGAAACAAACGGATCATAAACATTTTATTCCACAGGCTCCATCTAAAACCTTTATTTTCCTATTTATGTCACAGCATTCCTTCACAAAAAGGTGTCTCTCATTCACTCACATGAGCCATGCTCATCAAAGCACAGGGAAATTTGTATAGCTTGATTCAGAAGCCACTTTCAAAACTGTATTGAAAATGTAACTTAACAGAAATAAAGTGAGGGGTTGGGGGGGAGTGAGGGGAGGAATATGTGCTCAAAGGAAATCAGAGGAGTGTGACTGAAAAATGGGGAGGGGGATGTGATCCTAAACCCCAAAGCATCCAGAGATAGAACAAAAAATTCAAATAAAAACTTGAACATTGTGGGCTTGGTCCTCATCTACCATAATTGATGTAATTTAGGAATAAAGCCACTCAAGCTGGTCAACAAGGTCAAAGAAGAATCAACACTTAAGATTACCTTACCAAACCAAAAACTCCAATTTTGAAAATTACATCAGATTTCAGATTTTACAAGGTTCACTCATTCTTATTTTGGAGTGAGAATTTCCCAGGTTGCAATGCAAAATAATGCTTAGTAAAAATACACGGAGCTCTACAACTCCTTTGCATAACTTTTCTGGAGTTGCACTCTCCCAGGCTGGACTCTCTTTTCTTTTTCCACTGTCCATTTTCTCCCCCACCCTCCCCACCCCCCATTCTACCAATTTTAATCTAGCAGGGAAAGTCATTTTTCTATCAAGCACTGACAAAATATTCAGGACATGGACCTTGCACTCCAAGAATGCAATGTTCTGTCCAGACAGCAGTGCTGGGTGCCTCAGGGATCTGAAATAATCATCATGCGTATTCCTAGCAGTCAAGATGTGTTCCACTGCACAGCTGTGCACCTCTGCCTTTGATTTGTTTCGGGTGCATGTTCCTCCCAAAGGCAAGTTCTGTGTAGCCAGAGTAGTCTGAAGAGAGTGATGGTTCACTGCTAGCTGAAGGGAGGAAGATAAATCTGTTACCCATTACCCTGGTAGGAGTCAACTAATTATCCCCAATAACTCCAGCCTTTACAATGGGAAAGTAGCACACAGCTTTTATAAATAAGAATTATTGACCTTTTTTTAATAGTTTCAAAAGAAGAAACTCTGCATCAAATGTGAGTATAATTTAGGAACTACTACATAGCAGCAAAACTACATTAGACTTTCCGATTTTTCCATGGTATCCTTGGATAGATACACCACCCAGTAGACCATGTTAAATGCTCCAAAGGTAACAGGAAATAAAATGCGTGCATATTTGTCTATCTTACTCGTGCCAGAATGGGAGGCAGGGGGAGCAGGTGGTGTGACAGCAGATGGCTTTGCAGATCCTCCTAATGTATTAGGTGTGGTGGTCTGAATCTGCTCCAGTCTAGATCCAAGCAAGCGCTGAATGGAAGGGGATCCAGCTGTGGCATGCTGGGATACAAATCCAGTTAAAATTGGGGTAGAAGGAGGAGCTGGAGGGGTAGCTCTTGCAGAAGATAATGTCTCTGATGCATTGATTCGTGTGAAAGGGTTGGGACTTGATGCAGAAAGGGAATGGGGAGTAATGTCAGAAGACCCCTGAGCTACAGAGGGAGGCTGGATGGAGCTATGCCTTGTGTCAATTCGGCTCCCACCATCAGCTTCAGACTGTACTGTGGCATTTGTTCTTTTCCTCACATTTGAGTTGGCATCTGTACTCTGCAAAGTTAAAAAAAAAAAAAAAAAAAAAGCCATACTAGTAACCATACTAGTCATTCTTAAAATAAACACACAGAATTAATGGAAACTTTATAATCAAGTACTACCAGAGTAATACAAATATACCAGTAGCGCAATCCTGAAGCACAAAGATACCATGTGCTCATGGAAATAGATTTATTAGCATATAAAGTGATAAACAAGAGTTCCTTTCAGCTTTGGCTGGAATACCAGGGTGAACATACCTGATGCATCATATTCCAAGTGATGTGGTACCCATGTAAATTCAATGTGATGAAGATAAGGATTCTTGCATTAGAGTCCAGGGGTTTTTTTATTTCCAGGCTTACGCTCAGAACAAAATTCTCTGATGTTTACCTATTTCTCTCATGATATAAAACCATTCTAGAGGCAACTTACCACCATGATGGTTTAGTTATGGCTTGTATCTTCAGAAAAGTAACTACCATATATTAGGAACTCTACCCTGTCTTCTAGAGTAGATGCTATTAAAATGCAAGTATTTATAAAACCAAGTTACCACATTGCAGCTCTTTCAGAAATAAAGACAGTGCTTTTTCACACCAAACATAGGCAATAAATTCTCCAGCTGTAACTGATCTAGTGAATAAACCAGTCTTTCATCAGCTACTCCTTTCCATTAAACTAAGAAAAATGGTAAATTGTCCATCACTTGATTTCTTCAGGCAAGTCTGGATGTCTTTCTGAAAGATGCACTTAAGCCAAATAGTACTTATTAGGCTGGATGAGAAACTGAAAGACAGATAAATAAGTACAGATGGAAAATCCATCAGAGTTTAACATTTTACTGACTTCAGAGAGTGGGACTCAGGCTCTGCCTTTCTTCTCTTCATCTAAAAGGAAACCTAACATCTCTTGAACCTCCTTTTGGAAGGATACCTGAAGAAAACTCTTTTGAGCCTTCTGCCCCGCACCTAAAATATTATATAAAACATATTATATTTTAAATATAATACCTTAATATATTTTGTGCAAAGACTCATTGCTTTCTAAAAGACAAAATATAATGCAGATAGAGTACTGTCCAGGTTTCAGCTTTAACCATGACAGGTACATATACACAACAGCAGCAGGACAGGTCTAAATAAAGGGAGAACCAAATAATCACTTGTTATAGATTAAAAAAAAAAAAATTACGTTTTGCACCTCTCTAATGATACTGTTCCCAAGCATTGCTCTACAACACAAGTACTGTGCCTTTGGCTCCCCTTCCTTTCACCCTACCAGAGAACCCTGCCAAAGCTCACAGCACAAGGAAGAGAAAGTGGGCAATGATTTCTTTTCCCTCCTTCATCCAACAGCAATTCTCTCCAGCTAGGTGCCAGAGCAGTAATGGAGAACAGCCCAGGTGTTAATCAAGATACTAAGACTATGAACTGAGTAGTGAGAAGAGTAACAATCATGTCAGTTTGCTGCATCAGTTGCGTTTAGCTGCTTTGATCAAAGAAACAGAGATGGAGCTGAGAAAAAAATGATTTTTTAAAAACTATCAAATCACTTGACATCTCCAGTACTCCCACCATGGCCAGAATGCCTGTCCCAAATCCTGTTAATTGCAGTACAAATCAGTCATTGGCAATACTGCTGGCCTGAATTTATCTGAAGCTGTCATAGCTATATGCTAGTTCATGGCTGATGCATTTGCCAGCTCATGGTTGATAGATCAAAGAATCCCTCTTAGGTTTCACTTAGCTTTCCTTCCTGCATAGAAACATGTCAATCCCTTTTATTTATTTTTCCACATCTGCAATCCAAAGAAGCAGAGGACTGGAATAAATGCCAGAGGAAACTGGATTTCCTGAAAGAAACACTAATTGTACTGTCTGAAAGAGAAGCCTGAGTCATTCTTCGGGAAGTGCAGAAGTACACACAGGTGTGCAATTTGGATACTTTCACACTAGGGCTGTTCCACACTAGGATTTAAAACTGCTAAATTGAAATTACAAAGCAGAATCAGGACAGGAGTGCATTTACTAGAGACTTGATACTACCTAGCAGATTATTAAATGCTACTTGAAGTCTTGCAAAACTAAGCAGGTGCAAGTCATTAATGTTCACTGTCCAAAACAGTAGTTCTGTGCTACAGAGAAGCTGGCACTAGAATTATTGAGAGGAGAGTTTTTACCTTCTATGTGCATCTCCTTGGACAACTGGCTTTGCTCAGGTAAGATTCTCCCATCATAAAGTTTTCAAGCAGTGCCTGGTGAGCAAAAGTCCTTGGGTTGGGACAGGGGTTGCAAAGCAGATCTGCACTGGAACTAAGTTAAGACATGTTTCACTTCCCTTCTGGTCTCTGCCTACATTAGACACATAGCTTAGAAGTAGTGCCATTGCAGAAAAGCACCACACCTTCAGACACTCCAAGCCCATCCATAAAAGAATGGACCCAAGGGTACAACAGAGAACTGAATGCACCTCTCAGAGCCACCGGTTCAATGCTCCTGCTCACTTGTACTGCAACCTGTTTTCAACAGCCACCTCAGTGCATCATCAACCACAGACACTGCTAAGACAGACAGGTAACAGCCAGGCTCATTCTCTCATAGCAGTCATCTCCATTTCTTTAGTGGGAACTCTTTTTTCATTGATAAGTTTGCATAACATTTCCTCTTCCCCCCATTTAGGCTATAGTCTAAGTGACCAAATGAGACCTATTGATATACTTAATCCACTACTGATACCCCTTTACAATGCTTATTCTAAAATAATATATATATATATATATATACACATATACATATATATATATCACTGAATGGTCAAAATGTATAACTGTTTAAAACTCTACAGGGCATTCTCTTTCTTGCCACTGACACACATAGCTTCCAACATTTCCGGAACCTTAAGACCAGAGAGAAACCCAGTTTCCTCATAAATATTACAATGTACAAATAAAGCCCAAATAGATAACATTGTAGGTTAACACAACAGACCACTGCATAACATGCCCTAAAAATATGGGTACTTATTTTTTTAATTCTCTTGAAACCACCTTTCATGCGCTCAGAACATGGAAATTAGAAATGTTATTTCTAATGTGCTCTACAGAGAACATATCACTGCAACCTGTTTCTTCTTGTATAATGTAATAGCTTGGATTTGTGTTCTTGAACTGAACCTTGCCCTCGAAACATACTGAAACTTATACTGGAAAAAGCACATTCCATGCGGAAGTGCTACACCATACACAGAAAGGCAGGAGCTTTGTTCAGTGCTAGCGTAGCCCTGTTAACCATTAATACTCACTCTAACAGTGCAGGGAGAAACTTCAATATTGGAGACAGAAAATGTCCTGGGTCAGTATTCAATTTCGATACTTTACACACTCCACAAGGCCCTGTCTAAGGGGAACATATTCAAACTCCCATCCCCAGTCAGTTTTGCAGAATCAGCACGCAGCAGCAAAACAAGAGGCAGTCAGCCTGCCTCACTGCTTCCTTTTTTAACACAGCAGCTGTACTGTTCCCACTGTGAATGGTGAGCACCCAGCTCTGTGCCCTGTCAAAGCTGAGTAGAATGCACCCTTACTGTCAGGGCAGCCTCACCAACACATTGCCCACCACCTTCCCTCATATAGCCTTTTCTTGCTTCTGCCTTACTCAAGCCTATACCATGACAATAGCTCATTTTTTGCCATCAGGTGTCTCTCTTTTTAGGTTTGTCCAATGGAAAAGTTTCTAGCAAAAATTTTTGTTGTTGGCTGTATCCATATGATCCCTATATATTCCTCTATTTCTCTGTTAAAAAGATAACTCATTTCTTCCTACATTAGTCTATTCCTTCTCTGTACTGATGCTATTGCACAACTCTACACCATCTGAAGATCAGTGCCAAGGTCACTAACAAAAATATTAAACAAGTCTGATTCCATGGCCAAGCATTAACAAACCAAATTCTATGGATATCAGCAGACACCAGGTTAAACAGTACATTGCAAAACATAACATTCAGTTTGCAATAAGCAAAACATTCCACATGCATTTCAGCAATGCTTCACACTCCTAGTAAAAGGTTATTGTGATAATGGCAATCTGACCAACAAAATAATATACACATGTAAAGCAATTGCTGCCTCACAAAATTATTTTACTTAGTCTTTTTAAAACAGCAAGAAACACAAACCTACTATCAGTAGCTTTTAGTTTGGAGGCCTTGCATTGGGTTTGCGTGGCAAGGTTTTGGTAGTAGGGGGGTACAGGGCTGGCTTCTGTGAGATGGTGCAAGAAGCTTCCCCTATGTTCAATAGAGCCAATGCCAGCTGGCTACAAGACAGATGCACTGCTGTCCAAGGCTGTGCCCATCAGTGACAGTGGTAGTATCTCTGGGATAATGTATTTAAAATGGGGGGAAAATTACTGCACAAGAGCAACTTCAGTCAGATAGAGGAGTGAGAATGTGTGAGAGGAACAGCTCTGCAGACACCAAGGTCAGTGCAGAAGGAGGGGAGGAGGTGCTCCAGGCGCTGGAGCAGAGACTCCGCTGCAACCCGCGGTGCAGACCATGGTGAGTCAGGCTGTGCCCCTGCAGCCCACGGAGGTCCATGATGGAGCAGAAACCCACCTGCAGCCCACGGAGGACCCCATGCCAGAGCAGGAGCATACCCAAAGGAAACTGTAACCTCATGAGAAGCCCACGCTGACACAGGTTTGCTGCAGGACTTGTGACACAGGGGACCCACGCTGGAGCAGTCTGTTCCTAAACGACTACACTCTCTGGGAGGGATCCCACGCTGGAGCAGGGAAAGAATATAAGGAGTTCTCCTCCTGAGGAGGAAGAGATAATGTGTGTTGAACTGAACAGCCCCCATTCCCCCTCCTCTTGCACTGCTGGCAGGTAGGAGGTAGAGAATTCAGGAGTAAAGTTAAGCCTGGGAAGAAGGGAGGGGTGATTTGCTTTTATTTATCTCATTGTCCTGCTCTGATTTGATTGGTAATAAACTACTTACCCCAAGTTGAGACTGATTAGCCCATGATGGTGATTTGTGACTAATCTCTCCCTGTCCTTATATTGATTCATAAGCTTTTCAGTATATTTTCTCTCCCATGTCCAGCTGAGGAGGGGAGTGATAAAGTGTCTTTGGTGGGCTCCTGGCACCCACCCAGGGTCAACCCACCATAGGCACAAAACCAAGAAATAAAACATTAAAATCAAGTGAAAGTCAAATTATAGTGCAACCGAAGAAATGAAGGGATTATCCAACTAAAGATTCCTTTCCAAGTACAAGTCAGGAAACCACTCAATTATTCTGAGCCAACAGAGCTGCTGTGCTAGTCCAGATGGGTCTCCACAGGAAGTACTGAGTCCATGTTTTTTACATTCTCACTCTAGATTGAGAAAGAATCTGATTTTCTGGAGGCATTTCAGTGAGATTTTTGGGAGACATTTAGAATGGTGTAGCTCAGGAATGCAAAATGGGAGCCTGGAAGGTACCATAAAATGCAGCATATTCCAGCATGCAATGCCAGCCTTAATATACTGGGTAAAGATTGCCTTTCTATAAATGCAACAACACTCTGCTTACGTAAATGACGCCTCACCCTTCCTCTGAAATATCTATCATTGTGACTTGGCCCAATCAGCTGCACACTTCACAACAACTACAAAACCAGAAGCTGCAAGTACTTTTCTTTGCTCTACCCTCCTTCAAGTGGAAACCTTGCTATTCACTTTGTTAGGAGACTTCAGCCTCTGAATCTTAACTGGCAGAAATACTATTGATAAAAGTTTCAAAATCCTGGGTGATATGATGGCATAATTCCTGTCCATGCATAGACAATGTTCTCAAGAGATCTGAAAATCGTTTAAGAATGTATTTTTTTGTTTTCATTGTAGGACATCTTCATCGGATAAAGCTCTGTGGCTGGCTGGGATATATTAATGGCAAGAATGTATAGCACTGATCTCCCATTTGATTTTTAATGGCCAAAATTTGCATCAGTGAAAGTTAAGTTTCAGCCTCCATGGGACTTCAAACATTTATCACCAAGATTTAGGAACACTAAAAGGTACATATGCCAGAGGTAGATAGGTGACTGCACTAACAAAGCCAACAAATTGACCCAGCATGGAGAAATGCAGGCTCCAGTCTTTTTCAGAAGAGACGGATAACCTCTCCTTCTTTCTATCCAAATTGATATTTCATTAATCCATATAACTAAAAACAAAAGCAAAACAAAATCCAAAAGTGAGTACAAGAGATTTAGAAAGTTCTCATCCTACGCATATTTTACTAGGGAGGCAGAGGGGGTACAGGATGGGGGGCTCAAATTCTGTCAGATAAATTCCATCATACAGCATGCCCTATACAAAAGAGCTTTTAAAATATTTACTGCATTACAAAGCATAGAGATCTTTGCTAATTTTTCATGGGTTTTAGCTTTAGAAGAAATGAAATACGAAAAGATACATTCAGTACAAATTCTTCTTATTTAAAACGTCATGATGCAAGATGCCTTTTTGGTAGTCCCAGAGCAGAATGTCCATTTTATTTGGCATAAAGATAGGATAACTAAACCAAACTTTGCAGGCGTGTGTAAAATATAGTAATTAATGATGTATCCTTCTCATGACAAGTGGATTCACTTTTGCTAATGACCATGTGCAACTGACCATGAATAATACAATGAATGATGCTGTTAGCATACTTCAGGATAAATCTACACGATTTTTTGTTAAGCACTGTGGCAGACTTGTGGAGCATGTCTGATGGTCAGCTCCTGTGACAGAATGTACAGAACAGAAAAACCCCTACAATTAATCTATTGCCAAAAAATCAACTTACAGATCATTTGATTTTCCATTTAAGTTCAACTCTGATAGATACAGTTGTTTACTACTGCATTAAAGTGATGCACAAATACAATTCAATCTAAACTTTTCAATATTTACCAACGTTTGCACACAATAAACAGCTGTTCACATAATGTGGAAATTCTGAAACTTTCTATAAGCCTATACAAGTCCTGACTTGAGAAAAAAAAAATAAGGAACTGGATTGTTTTGCATGTATTACCAGTTTTTGACAAGCAAGCAAATTTTGCACTTCAATGAAGTCAAGACTGCAAATTTAGCATAAACTGAAGTAGCATGCAGCAGTTGAGCTGAGATTCATGGGAAGCGGATCATCAGCACAGCAGTACACAACACTGAACTGACAAACTCAGTCATCTTGTTACAGAACAGAGAGCTGGTAACAACCACAGTGCATATTCCCTACGATAAGGCCAACCTAGAATCTGTAAAACAAGTAAGTAGCATTATTTAAGTCACATGCCAAGTCTTGGGGAGAATGCAGCCATGATAAAGCGATTACCAGGCATCAGCTTACTTCAATCTTAGGACCTCACTTGGAGTATTGTGCACAGTTCTGGGGTCTTCAACATAAAAAGGACATGGAACTGTTCAAACAAGTCCAGAGGAGGGCCACAAGCATGATCAGGGGACTGTAGTACCTTCCATATGAAGATAGGTTGAGACACTTGGGGCTGTTCAGCCTGGAGAAGGCTGCATGAAGACCTCATAGCAGCCTTCCAATATCTGATGGGGGCCTATAGAGATGCTGGGGAGGGACTCTTCATGAGGGACTGTAGTGAGAGGACAAGGGGTAACGGGTTCAAGCTTGAACAGGGGAAGTTTAGATTGGCTATGAGGAAGAAGTTCTTTACTGTGAGGGTGGTCAGGCGCTGGAATGGGTTGTCCAGGGAAGTTGTGAATGCTTCATCACTGGCGGTGTTCAAGGCTCGACCGGACAGAGCCTTGGGTGTCATGGTTTAGTGGGAGGTGTCCCTGCCCCATAGCAGGGAGGTTGGAACCAGATGATCTTAAGGCCCCTTCCAACCCTAACTATTCTATGATTCTATGACTGTTAATTTAAGAATGTAAGCACAGAGAACACTGCAAGCTGTGAAAAAATCTTATGCTGGTACAGCCCTGTAGCACTCAAGAGCACCTTTCTTTCTACAGCCTGTCAGTGCTCAACACAAGAGTTTTAAATCAGCCTCTGCAATTTTTAATTGCTTCATAGTTTTTATGACTGATACATCCTGTTCAGATGTAATTCAAAATAAGCAGTTCCTACTGCCTAAGCTAACAGACAGTCAGTAATACTCAGCACCAAAAATCCTCTTCATAAGTTTTCTGGCTATTAAGAAGCTCAGCCATCATGAACTGCTGATTAAACAGGTACACATTAAAACTAGAACCATGTATCTGCAATATAATTCTTCCAATTTGTCTCAGTACTCTTTGAAAAATTGTTCACCAGTCCTGAGATTGGACATGTAGATGGTTCTGAAGACCTACACCAGTCTTATCCTGCTTTTGCACCATTTGTTTACTTAAACAGAGAATTCATTGCTGCAAGTCAATAGATTTTCTAGATCCTCAGCAGATTTTTGACACAGGATAATCACTAGTGAAATCTCTCTCTGGGACAGAGGCAGTACAATATTTAAAGCAGTAGCTTCTACTTTCTCAGGATAAATTCACAGCACAATTTACAAGTCACAACACCACCATCTGGTACCAGTCTTAGTGAAAGAGAATTAATGCTTCAACATCCAGCATGCAGCTGTCAAAGACAGAGATATGTGTCCTGGGTAGGATCATAGCCTAGATTACATGCCTTTGCAGAAGGAGCCATTCAACTGTACCCAGCACTTTCAGCTCTGAGCTTCTTCCTGAAGCTAGATGGCTAAGTGAAAGATACACAAAGACTTTGTCAGTGAACAGGATGGGAACATTAGTTTGGTGATAGAAGACCTCTTCTGAAATCTGCCCTGACTGTCACAGGGGTATCTACAGAGGCCTCCCACATCTTTTGTACTTTCCCACCAGGCTACTGGATATTCTACAAGTGGTCCTCATTCCCTGTCATAGATGTTTCAATCTGCACATTTCAATCTCTCCCTCCCACTGCAGTGCATGCACAGATAAGCCGGCTCAAAAATCCACTCCTCTTCTTCTCACTGTCCCCATATAAATTATCCAACAAGAGCAGCTTCAACAGGAGACCTAGTAGTCTGGTTACTAATGCAATTCTACAAAACAGAAAGGTCAGGACTCAAGCATGCTCATACTCCCCCATGGGGTTTGTAGGAAGCAGTATCTAGTAGCCACACTGGCCATACAGATGAAACAGAGTATTTTTCCACTTAAGATGTGTAGTAAACACTTTGGAAGCAGCAATTCTGTTCTGTACATGCCTACCCAGGGAAATATAGTAATAATGCTTTTTAGGTGCATAATCACCATTTTGGATACTTAAATTCCCTGAGAAGAAAAAAAAAGAAACACAAACACAACCAACCAACCAAAAAACTCCACAACCACCCAAACCTGAAAAGGGTAGGGTACCACAAAGCAGTTTAATCATTCCACAGAACAATTTTAATTGCTCACTAGAATAATCAAGCGTATGACAAACAGGTATTATTATAATGAAATGAAAAGGAAACAGTAAATGCAAATCAGTATGCTTCAATGTTAATTTTGCAAGACTAAGATTAGAGCTTTCCATGTCTATAAGTTGGAAAGACATGAATTTGATACGTGGACCATTCAGTGGATAAAGAACTGGCCAAACACAAAGAGTTGTGGTCAATGGCTCAACATCCAGCTGGAGACCAGTAACGAGTGGTGTCCCTCAGAGACTGGTGTTGGGACCAGTCTTATTCAACGTCTTTGTCAGAGATATGGACAGTGGGATTGAGTGTGCCCTCAGCAAGTTTGCTGATGACACCAAGCTCTGTGGCTTGATTGATACATTGGAGGGAAGGAATGCCATCCAGAGGAACCTTGACATGCTTGTGAGGTGGGCTGATGCTAAACTCATGAAGTTTAACCATGACAAGTGCAAGGTCTTACACTTGGGTTGGAGAAATGCCAGACACAGCTACAGGTTGGGCAGAGAGGAGATTCAGAGCAGATCTGAGGAGAAGGACTTAGGGGTGTTGGTCGATGAGAAAATGAATATGAGCCAGCTTCAGTGTGCGCTCGCAGCCCAGAAAGCCAACTGTACCCTGGGCTGTGTCAAAAAGAGCATCACCAGCGTGTCAAGGGAGGTGATCCTGCCCCTCTACTCTGCTCTCGTGAGACCTCACTTGGAGTATTGTGTGCAGTACTGGTGTCCTCAACATCAAAAGGATATGGGGCTGTTGGAACAAGACCAAAGGAGGGCCTCGAGGATGATCAGGGGCCTGGAGCACCTCCCATATGAAATTAGGCTGAGAAAGTTGGGTCTGTTCAGCCTGGAGAAGAGAAGGCTGCTTGGAGACCCCATAGCAGCCTTCAAATATCTATCTGAAGGGGGCTATAGGGATGCTGGGGGGGAACTCTTCATTAGAGACTCTAGTGATAGGACAAGCGGTAATGGGTTCAAACTTAAACGGGAAGTTTAGATTGAATATAAAGACGGAGTTGTTTGTGGTGAGGGTGGTGAGGCACTGGAAGGAGTTGCCCAGGAAAGCTGAGAATGGTGCATCCCCGGTGGTGCTCAAGGCTGGCTTGGATAGAGCCTTGGGTGACATGGTTTGGTGGGAGGTGCCCTGCCCATGGCAGGGGGTTTGGAACTAGATGATCTTAAGGTCCTTTCCAACCCTAACTATTATATGATTCTATAATAGCACTATTAAACCTTTAGCAAGTCACAAGTTGGAATCACACCGGAAGGTCAGTGATGTGCTGTATGAAAGCACAGGTTTCTTAAACTGAAAGATCTCAACTAATTCAAACAAAAATTCAGGCGAAAATTTGAAGGCTTAAAGCTACCGAAAGTCTGGCATTACTTACTGTTTAGCAGCAACATGAAAATTGTTTGTGTGGTAATCTAGTAATATTTTCCTATTAAACTCTACCATAGTGGTTTTTGTCCTTACCATTCCTTCCGCAGAAAACAGACTGTTCTTCTGGGAGGACATTAGACAGCCTGCCAAATTCACACCATATGACATTTACCAGGGAAGTACCATGTTGTCATCAGTGTAAATAATGCTGCTTGTCCCAAATCCCACTGAGTCACCATATTGCCACACTGCTAACAAATGTACAAGTTGGAGGAGAAATCTACCATGGTTTACTATTACATTGTACAGCCAGTCAATCAAAATCTTACTTCAATAGTACTAGAGATTTTGGTTTGCTTTACAGTGCCCTGGAATATGACCAAGTAAAAGCTCCACCTGCCACAAAATACAGTGAATTCTAGTTCACAGCTTTAGCAGTGCAAAGAGCAGTGCAGATTATTTGGAGAGAAAGAAGTGAAACTATGACAGGCAGTGTACCATCTATGCTGTTCATATTGCAATCTGAATCATGCAATAGGAGGGAAGAACAGCACTTTATTATATGTTCTACTATTTAACATTTTTATTGGTGACATGGACAATGAGATTGAGTGCACCCGCAGCAAGTTTGCCAAAGACACCACGCTATGTGGCGTCAACATGCTGGAGGGAAGGGATGCCATTCAGAGGAACCTTGACATGCTTGAGAGGTGGGCCAATGCCAACCTCATGAAGTTCAACAAGGCCAAACACAAGGTTCTGTACCTGGGTCAGGGCAAAGTCAATCACAGACACAGGCTGGGCAGAGAATGGATTGAGAGCAGCCCTGACATGAAGGACCTCAGGGTATCAGTCAGTGAGAAAATGAACATGAGCCAGTTTCAGTGCGCACTCACAGACAAGAAAGCCAGCCGTATTCTGGGCTACATCAAAAGGTATGTGACCAGCAGGTCAAAGGAGGTGATCCTGCTCCTCTACTCTGCTCTCGTGTGACCCCACTTGGAATACTGTGTGCAGTTCTAGGGCCCCCAACATATCAAGGGCTTGGAACTCTTGGAGCAAATCCAGAGGAGGGCCACAAACATGCCAGGGGGTGTAAGCATCTCTCCCATGAAGACAGGCTGAAAGAGATGGGCTTGTTCAGTCTGGAGAAGAGAAGGCTCTGGGGAGACCTTACTGCAGTTTCCAGTGCCTAAAGGAGACCTATAGGAAATCTGGAGAGGGACTTTTTATGAGGGCATGTAAAGGTAGGAAAAGGGGGAATGGCTTTAGGCTGAAAGAGGGTAGACAGAAGTTAGATATTAGGAATAAATTCTCTATCATGAAGGTGTGTCCTGGGTTCAGCAGCAGCAGTCATTTTTCTCCTTCTTAGCTGGTGCAGTGCTATGGTTTTGACTTTCAGCCTGGGAACAGCATTGATAACACCGATGTTTTCAATTGCTGCTCAGTAATGTTTACTCTTACCAAGGACTTTCTGAGTCTCATGTTCTGCCTGGGAGGAGGGGAAGTATACCTTAGTTACTGGACTGTTCTTATCTCAACCCGTGGGAGTTACATTCTTTCGATTCTCCTCCCCATCCCTCTGGAGAGGGGGGGGAAGAGAGGGGGGAGTGAGCAAATGACTGCGTGGCTGATTTGCTCACAACAGTTCTTTTCGGCACCCAACATGAAGCTGAAGGGTTGAGATTATGGTAGATCTGACCAGAGTGTTTCTAATCATATTTGTGATAAGCATTCATTATTTTGGATTAATAGTCACTTGTCACAATGTTGATTTATTGGCTCTCAAAGTTGTTGCTCTTGATCTCACAGTTTCAGCATGTCATACCTCACTTACAGGTCATATTTGCTGTCTCAGCGTTTATCAGATGGGGGGCTTGGGCTAAGGTTCTTGTTTCATTGTACTTTATGGTAATGATTTGTAATACAATAAAATCATTGATCGTGAAACTGATTTGGCTTGTGTTCCCAGTGTGGTCACCACCTCTATACTTCAGGAGATATATAACAGAAGTGTATAACAATTACACATCTTTTTTCCCTTGCTCAGGTGGTCAACCCATGAAGGAGACATTCTTTTATGCTCCCAGATCCCCCTCCAAACCGTTTACAGCATCATTTGAGGGCTCTGAAGGTTCTGAATGGCCTTTAGGTACCCTTGAGACCTGCTTGCTGATTGTGATGGGGATCACCATGTTGGCGGGCATACAGGGTGTGTTTTACACATTACCATTTTGCCAAATCTAGAGAGTTAAGCAGAGTTGGGTTTAGGCCTTGTCTAGGGTTAGATGATGATCTAGGATGACCAAGAGATTTTCTCAGAGGCTGGATAGTCATGAGTGATATGGTGTGGGGGACAGTATGGGCAAGTATCTAGGCCAGTGGGCCCCTCCAGTGCTTCGGAACTTCACAACCGAACAAGTACAAAGTTGGTTGCCCCTTTATGCAAGGGGAAAAGCAAAACAAAGAGAAGAAAGAAGAAGGAAGATAAAGAAACAATGTACTCACCACCTGGGACAGCATCTGACCAGGAGTTATTAGTATGTGAATCAGAGTAAGAAGAGAAAGAAGAGGTGACTTCTCGACCCTGGACCTCAATTGAGCTATGGAATATGCGAAAAGATTTCACCCATCAACCAGGGGAGCACATCGTCACCTGGTTGCTTTGCTGCTGGAACAATGGGGCCCACAGTCATGAACTAGAAGGTAGGGAAGCCAAGCAGCTGGGATCACTTGCTAGGCAAGGGGGAACTGAAAAAGCAATTGCAAGAGAGAAAAAGTCCCTCAGCCTTTGACAGCAGCTCTTGGCAGCTGTGAATGAAAGGTTTTCATACAAAGACAATGTTATGAGTCATTTGGCCATGTGTACTACTCTAGAGAAGAGCATCCAGTCTCTGAGGGAATTAGCCATTGTAGAGATGATCTATCACATCAAGCCAAATAACGGGGATGTGCCCATAGATCCAGATGAAGTCAAATGTACAGGACACACATGGCGGAAATTTACGTGGAATGTACCGTCATTGTATGCCCATTCATTGGCAACAGTAACCTGGAATGACAAAGTACCACTAACAGTAGATGAAATGATTCATAAACTCTGAGAGTTTGAAGACAATCTCAGCCTTTCCATTATTTCAGCTGTGAAAAAACTGTCCCAGAAGCTCAATTCAGAGACGATCTATTTCATCTACCCAGCTCCTCACGTGTAACAACCCACGTCTCAGCTTTTAACAAAAGGTGTCCTACTGCTCAAGAGAGAAGATACAGAAAGCATACCCCAAGGGCCACTCTATGGTTTTACCTGTGGGATCACAGAGAAGACACAACAAGTGGGATGGAAAACCTAACTCAGCTCTGGAGGAATGGGTGCGTGAATTGAAGAGTAGAACAAAGGTCAAGGATGATCACCCATGAAAGCTGTGGCTTCAGTCTCTGGTGAGCAGGTTCCCAGATGGAGTGGAAGAGCTGATTTTAGTCCAGCTCCTGTGATAAAGAAGAATAATCCCTTTCTACAAGGCTTGAGTGTCCAGCACTGTGATGACTATTAGAGGGGCTGTGCCTCCAGCCAGGTGGAGGTAGGAGACAATCGGAGGGGAGGAAGGGCAGGGAGTTGAGCGAATAGCTGCATGGCTGATTTGCTGACTGGGCTTAAACCACAACAAAGTGCTAAGGCACTGGAATAAATTGTTCAGAGAAGCTGTGGCAACCTGTGAGGTCCTTCCAGGTTGAATGGGGAGCTATGTGGTCTAGTAGAAGGTTTCACTGCCCATGGCAGGGGGATTGGTGATCTTTAAGGCCCCTTCCAACCAAATAACATTCTATGATTCTCTGACAGGCCTAAAAGTATAAAGTGAAGAAGAAGTGAATTCGAGGTTATTAAAGAGACATAGCTAGAATTGGATGCCAAATAAACCGATTCACCTGCATGATGCTTAAGAGCCATATACATGTATAGGGTTCTTAAACACCAGTGTGCACAAGTCTTGGAGATTTGTTTATATCATGACAACAATGAAAGAGCTGAAAGCAACACTGGGAGAATAAATCTATTAGGAGAGGTCATGTGATAATCAGCTGTGGAGGTGCTCTGTCTAACATCTATGAAAGGAAGAAGAACAGCTGATCAGGGACCAAAACCCTCCATTATTTTCTATATCTTTCAATTTTTGGTGGCATTAAAAGTGTAGTTAAATTTGCTTCAGTGGTCAGCTGAAAATGCCTTGAACACTCATTGCCTCATAGATTTTCCCAAGCCTCTCAACATTTATTTCTTCTGACTCCATCTTCCCAGTTTAAAAATGAAATCAGCTAGAAACCTCACACAGAGCTGTGAAACTCAATTGCAATTTGTGTCATTGGGTTCACTAGTACTGAAAACTCTGCATGGAGAGGGGAAAAAAAGCTGAAATTTGAATACAAATACAGAAAAATGTTTAAGCAGAAAATACAAAGAGCCTCATAATCAAAGGCATCATTTCATGCTAGTGATCATAGGGAAAACTATGAACTCCCTGACAATTTTCATTGTAAGGGATGCTGAGCAATCTGAAAATCTTACCCCTTGAACCATTCAGGTTTGTTCTGACGTGGCATTTCTGAAATGCTGCCATTTATGTTTTGAGTCCTTAACATTTGCCTCTTAAAAAAAATAATAAATTAAATCAATAGACTTATCTTAAACCTTACTACTGACATTAGTATGAAAATAACAAGAACATGTATTTTTTATTCTAAGGACAAAACCATAAGGAATATATTTTTTTGGAGCATGGTAGAGGTTTTTTTTTTTTTTTTCCAGTAAACCAGCACAATGGCACAGAATGGCATTTAAGCATATATTTAGAATTAAAGATAATAGAGTTTAGTATTTTCTAGAATAACCACTTGAAAGATTGACATTACTGGGCATTGGTCTCCAAAATAAGAGCCTTATCCTAGTACCATTTAAGTTAAGTCTTCTTGTAACTATAATAAACACTGTCAGCTATTTGAGCATCAGATGAATAATAGCCAAGCATATCCCCCATATTCTCTTGCCTACTATTGTAGTAGTTCGTTATAATACTTACAGAAAATTGAGGGGAGCGTGATTACCACACTTCCTAGCAAGGGTTGGAGGAAATAGATGGATTTTTTTCTTAATTATAAATCAGTTGTTGAAAATAAACTTCTGCATATTAAAAACCAAAACAAAACAACAAACAAACCAACACCCCAACAGACAAATACAACCACTCCAAAAAAAAACCATTTCCATTTTCTTATATCAATAAGAAAAAAAAAACTCATTCCCCAACTTTGAACTGCAACACTTTTGTTCATTTTATCAATAGTCAAGATGTTTTTTACCTTCATTATAACTGAATTCTGGAACTCAATGTATTTTATAACACGGTTGAGGCAGAATCTAATCCCAAACCTAATACTATGGTGCATACTTCCACTAATTACTCTCCTCACTTTGCAGGAGACATATGTTTCTACTTCCAGTATAAATTTATTCCACAACTCAGCCATGTTAAAGGTAGATCAGTATCAGGTCCTTGGAAAGAGACCAATTTTTTTAATAGAGCACTTTAATTTGTGCTATTTAGAAAGATATACAATGTGAAATATTAAGAAAACTATTGTAAATTGAACGCCACACATTTATGCCTCAATTGTATTGTTTGAGCACATGTTTAGCTTTATAAGCTGTGAGCAGTGTCACTTGCTGAGTGGGACTGCCCAAGTCTAGAAAACTAAGTTAAAAAAAATAAACAACAATAAAAAAGAAGCAATCAGAAGGAAAAAAAAAAAAAAAAAAACCAACGGGATGGGGAGGAAACACTACACAAAATATTGTACCTGAGCATCATAGTTAATAACATATTTCAAGAATCAGTTTGTATTTATTCTATCTTCATGTATCCAAACATTCAGAGTTCCCACTAAGTCACTGCCACTTTACCCTAGGTAGTTATTACCTCCTATCTTTCAAATAGCTTTTGGTATGAAATGTGCTAGCTGCTTATGAACTGCATCCACTCCCATCCTACCTAACATGATGCTAGTGTATTACAACAGTAAATAATAGCAAAAAATGTTGATTAACAGGAGTGACAGAAGATTGTTCATACGTCAAAGAAATCATTCATACGGCACAGCAGTTTCCCTTTGTATGGTTCTATCCTTACATCTGCATGAACTCTATAAGTATTTCTTGAACTTGAAGTCCTTCATTAGGATCTGAGTTTTAAATGTCACTGCCCTTAAAAAACCTGAACCATAACACCCAAGGCAGTGACAAAGCAGTGAAGCATCAAAAAGTGATTGTTATATTTAAAAACTGAAATGCTGTTCCAACAGCAGGATTATTCAAGTCACACAGAGGAAGCAAGCTATGCATCCATATAAGTTCAGTAAGCAGACCATTGCCTTGTGGCCCAAGTACCACCATTAAGATCTGGCTGTTCTTCAGGTAACTCCCTTCCCATAGGAGGGAAGAGGGCTTAGATCCATTTCTCTATTTGCTGGGACAGAGGAAGCTATTATTTTACTAGTCCAAGGTAGAAGCAAAGAAAAAAAGTAGTACTACTCTAGATCTGGTATGCTTATGCACCTCTCCATTACAGAATATGTTTACATAGTCAAAAAGAAGTTTTGGTTCAAAGGTTAATATTTCCACTTTCACTTATAGTCTAAGCCTTAAACACAAGAGTGTATCTGCTGCTGTTTCGGCATTAATCAACTCTGGGGAATATGAACAACAACAAAAAAAAAAAAAAAGCCCAGCATACACATGCAGTAAAAGAAGTATCCAGCCTATAGCCTCTGGATTGTACCCAGCCCATCAGAGCTATTTATCCAGGTGAAACTTTGCTCTGGAAGTCAGGAGATGAGGCAGGGAGCTGGGCATGAGCTAGATTAATTGTTCCATACAAATTACTCTAGACGCCTGTTCACCAAAAGCTGCCACAGGATCCCCACTTTCCTCCTACCCCCCGTCATATGACTTAAGCTCTGTACATCCTATGACTACAAAGTGAGCCACAGAAAATACATCTTGACCACATGTAAAAGCACACATGCACGTTGCCCACATGAAAATGTTTCTTGTAAACTTGTCAGGTACGTGCCAATCGCATATCATCCTACTAAGTAGAGGAGCACACACCTACATGGCAGTGAAGTTTGACCCTTCAGTTCCTCCGTTAGATGCTATGTGGCTTGCTCAAGACAACATGACACTTAACTGTCTCCAGAAAATAGGAGAGAAATTTGAGAATTACAATCTACTTGTGACAGAGTTCAATGAAATTATTCCATTCAAAAGGGTCTTCTGAGTCTAACCTGTTTTTTTCAAAGTTTCACACTCTTTTTTAACAAACAGCTGAGGTTGAAGCTCATGTTAATGGTGTTTAGGAGCCTGTTTTTGAAGACTGCCTTTCAGCAGCATACTTCATCTCCAAAATTGGCTAGGTATTAACTCTATCCCAGATGAAACCAGGACATCTTTAAAAATATACTTCATAGGAATACAGTGAGAAGGAAATAGTGCAGAAACATAAAAACAGACTCAGAAGTCCAATAACAAACTATAAATCATTCATTTCCATAACACACTGGCTTGCACATTTCTGCTCTTACTAGAGAAAGGAGTTCAGAACATTAGCAACAAGTTCACAGAATCACTAGGGTGGAAGGGACCTCTGGAGATCATCTAGTCCAGCCTCCTGCTAAGGCAGGGCCACCTACAGCAGGTTGCACAGGAGGCTGTTGAATGTCTCCAGAGATGAAGATTCCACAACCTCCCTGGGCAGCTTGTTCTAGTGCTCTGCCACCCTCAATGTAATGAAATTCCTTCTAACCTGAAAGCATTTTACCGTGTTCCAAATCCAACAAAATCACACAAGATCATGGTGTAAGTCATCTTGTCTTGGCTCAGACAGACTCCAGTATGGTCTTGCTGTGTGTGACAGAATGGGTGAGTGAGGCTGTCCAAGTTCCTTGTGAACTGAAGGCAGACCTAAAACAAGCTTGGACTCTACTCATGGGATGTCACAGCAGAACTGCACTCTTTATGGGGACACATCAAGTTTGTATCAGAAAGTTATAGGAAACAAGAAGAAAGAGCTGAAATGAGGCAAGGAGAGGAGAAGGGTAAAGAGACATTGAACAAGACCATGGATAAAACCAAATCAAGTGACAGAGGAGCACACTTGTATCTGCAGGCACTACAGGCTTGCTCCTGCCACCCCAAACCCCCTAATTTTTTGTTGGAGTTAATACATTTCAGATTATTTAGCTAGCCTCCAAAATTCATTTAATGCTTACTGTAATCAATACATTGATCCATCACTCATCATGGGGCATCAAAAAATTAAATACAATTACATAAAAGAATAACCTAGAAAAGAATATAGTCCACATTTGCTAGAGTAAAGATGCACTGGTTGAGGTGAATACATAATACGAATTAATACATCCCAAATCATTTGATCTTAACAACAGGAGTTGCCTTTGATCCCAGACAACTAGAAAAGTGTTTTTGATCAAAAAGAAAACACCAACACAACAACAGGAATTCCAATTAATGTGGGTAATATATGAAGTGATTCAGTATAGAAAACCCACTTTAATTCTATGGTCAGAAATAAGTCAAATACATGCATATTAAAAAAGTACTTCCAGTTATGTGCAATTTATCTTTATTTTACCAAGATGTACTATTAATACACCTAATTTCTAGTAGTATCAAATAGTAAAATCCCCAGGTTCTATAGGGAACCCAGTTTCACAGAACAGCTTGCTCCATTCCAGAAGCAACAATCCCACCATGTTACTTTAGGGAAAAAAAATTAATAAAATAAAAAATCAAGTGCCTGTATCCACCCAGTGAATAATGAAGAAACAACAGCCCGCAAAATTAAGCCCTTGAAAAGTATACTTTCACCTTGTTTGGTTTCTTTAACAGCCTCAACTGCTCTGAATGTTTTCTCTTTTCAGGGAACCTACACAGATGGGACCTCAACCGTGAAAAGACAGTGCAACCTTCTGTATGTCAGTTCAAGGCAGGCAAAAGTACAGGACTAACAGGTGTAAGAGAGAGTTCTCTCCATCTCCAATTAGTAGAAGATCCAAAGCAAGTTGCAAATGGTGAGATATGCACCAGAGGAAAAAAAAAGAAAGTATGGTCTAGGTATTTGGGCATCTTTTTTTCCCAATTTACACATACTTCCTCTGTGGGCTAAGGAAAAATTTTGAATTTTGGAGTACTGACAAATTTACCAGATTAGTCAAAGTCTGTCTGAAAAGTTTCAAGCTTAATATAAAACTTTTCCTGGAGCTCTGGCAATTGTATTGCTAACAACAGAGTTGTAGTACAATAGTGGTAATGTAGTACAGACTGGTTTTTAAACATAAACTGGGTTAAGATACCAAAGCCTGTCATTTCGCTATGGAGATAAAACTTGTGAAAAACAATGCTCACAGATTGCATGCTATAGGCAGGTTACTGTCCTGCATTTTTTGCACCACAAACTCATAGGAAAACTGAGATTCTGTTATCTCTGGTAAATCAGAATAGACTAGACAGTATATGTGCAGGGAAAAAAAAAGATTCATAATAAGGCACTAGAAAAGTCTAGATTAGTCTTTCATAAGCAAAACTAAACATTTTAATGAGAAGACTATATTATATATTAAGTTGGAAAGCAGAGTCTAACACTCACATAAGCTTCTAACAAATTAGAACAAATTAGCTTCTGTTCTGTGCAGCAGGAGACCAGAAGTTATTCTCTACTTATGGAAAGGACTACATGGTAGCCAAGTCATTATAACAGTACCTGTGATCTCACCATATACTCCTGCCCTGGAAGAGCAAAGACTCAGCTCTTAGCATAGGCATAATTGGAGAAAAAGCCATTAAAAAAAAAAAAACAACAAACAAATCAGAACAAACGAACCAGTAGACCCACACAGGTGTTCAACGTATAATCAACATTATTGCTCACTCAAATGCTCACAATATTAATGTGTAACCCTTCAAAAAGTAGATTTCTCCCTTGAGAGCTTTCAAAATCCCCAAACCTGTAAGCACACAACCACTTTTATCACAGAATAATTAATTAAGCAGAGGAATGGAACTATTCACTTATTTTACCAAGCTCCTGACTTGGATGTGTTCTGCTGCTCCTGTTGTTAAAAAAAAAAGGGGGGGGGAGGGGTAGGGGAAGAAATAGAAAAAAGAGGTTTTGCCAAACATATGTACAAGTGGCTAAGCATGACACAGGACTGACAATTCTGACCACGAATCAATACAATTGTTTTAAGCTTCCATAGTTGCTACCTGAGAAAACTACTATTTTTCCTTTTGTTTTACTCAAATCTTATAAATAAACCTAGGATGAAACTGTTCTTGTGCAATTCACCTTCCTATGGACCCAAGTGAAACCTGACTATCACCAAAAGCAGTATTTATTAACCCTCCTCAGGAGTGCACGAGATACTAAACTGCATGCTGGACAATCAAGAAGCTTAACATAAACTAATAGCACTAATACCTCTTTGTACAAGGCCAACTCCACACTACCACAAATATACTTTTCCTTGTTCCCATCAGAGTGATGAATAACAAACTCTCCAGGATCACATCTATGCTTTTAAGCAGAAATGGGAGCTAGCGGAGTAACACAGCTAGGAGATTGAAAGCAGTAGAACTCTATGGTAGGAGAGCAAAGAGAAAAGAAAAATGGAAGTGGGAGGACAGCAGCTGAGCAGCAATACCAAATACCAGTGGGAAGGCAAAAAAAGGGAAGGAGACAAATGAGATGTGAAAGAGACAGAAGACAAAATTACAAAGAGTCAGTCTAAAACAGCAGTTCTTAAATTATGGCTCGGCCAGAGGAAACTACAAAATCAGCCTGACAGGAAGAGTAAATTACATTGCTGCTGTCAGCATCTTACTTCTTGAGTGGTGCTGCCAGGAGTTAGCCACGGCTAGGAATTATCGGCCTACCACACGGCAGTGCTGTAACTTTGTTAGCTAGGTGTCTCATGAAGAAAGAAAACTCTGAATATGCAATACAAGCAATGAAAGAAGAACTGTGATATCTAAGGAAGTGTACCAAGGTATTACTGCAGTGCCTTAGCCTATTTTAATTAGAGACAGTAGCTATGTAAGATTTGCTTCCCTTACAATATGTAGTTCCTTGGTCTATATAATCAGTTCAATCAGAATCAATGTGCAAAGGGAAATAAAATTTTCTAAAGACGCCCATTCTAACAGACTTTTGCCAAAACACAGTTAAATAGCAGAAGAGTCTGTAAGTATGGATGGACACAACCTTCTTCTCTCCCGAGTTAACCTAATAATGCAAGTAAGAATTAAGTAATGTTTTTCAAGTTTTCATCATTTAATGTAGTATACCATTAGCTTTCCATTAGGCTTACTGCATCATTAGCTCAGAGGGAACGTGGAAGGAAGTTAAAGCCCTGTTTTTACCAAGAAACTGTACCAAAAAGATAAAAAAAGTTAGCATAGGCTGAAAACCTACCGTGACTGTCTCTTCTGTACTTCTTTTTCTTTGTATTGGAGCAACTGGAAATTCAAGAAGGGACTTAACCGTCTTCCTTTTGGCTTTTTCCATTTGAATATTAGTAAAATAGTTGACAGCAGCAAACTCAATAAGAGCAGAGAAAACAAAGGCAAAGCAGACCGCTATGAACCAGTCCATGGCAGTAGCATAGGATACTTTTGGCAGTGAATGTCTTGCACTGATGCTCAGTGTCGTCATTGTCAACACTGTAGTTATTCCTTCAAAGAAATAAAGCAAAAGCATTGCTGAGCATGAGTAAAACAAAGTGAGAATAGGCAAGCAGCTTCAAACACTTTTAAATCACTCAGAAATCTCTCTGCTGCTTGTAAATAGTTCATTAGATTTAAGTCACGGCAATAATCATATATCTATAAGCAGCTATGCATATGAAACAGCTAACCAGATTTTCAAAGGAGGGATGGAAAGCCATGACTTCAACAGATTATCAAATGAAGAAAACGTGGAAGCCTTCATTTCATATTCTTTTTATGTCAAGTTTGGTAGAATTTCTTAAAACAAGTTATTTTGTCTCCTAAAATAAGTTGTTTTATAAACATCTGAACATATTTTAACTTGTTAAATTGTGTCTGTGCTCCTCAGACTGCAACAAAACCATGATTTTTCCAGTAATGAGTTCAGAATGCCACCTATTAGTCTGTTTCTGTTCCTCTGATCTCATTTGTAATCTAGGTGTCATTAAGTCATGCCAAATTATTTTGGTGCTGAAGAAAACTAGAATATGTGTTAGTAACTCTGTTAATTAAGAAACTATCACCTTATTCTTTAAACCCTTCTGCTACTATTCAATCAATGAAATTTACATAGAATTTAATCTTCTGAAAGAACAACTTTTTAATTAAAGTATACAGGCATGAACACTGAACTCAAAATATGCCCACTTCATGGGAATACTTCATGCAAATACATGCTGTATAAAAAAAAGGCATGGGATGGGATTTTTTTCCTTTTTGCATCCGAATTATCCCATATCATGCAAATGTAATATACCAAGAATATAGCGAACACTGCAGAAGTCCTACTATGAAAATGGCAAGAAAGACTGACTACAAATGGAGATGCCTTTACTCTTACAAAAAGGATACTGTATCCATTTTAATTCAAGACAAAATCACATGCTCAGAAGAATTAAAAATAATTCAGAGCATGGTTTCCAACAGGATCTTCACATGACCTATTCTTGAAGTGGTGATATTCCATAGGGATAATCTAATACGAAAAAGTTTCACCTAGACACTGCCATTCAGAGAACTGGACACAATAAAACCCAGTCTTTCCTACTGAAGAAGATAAAAAAAGGAAAAAGTAATAGCCAGTTTGTGAAAGCACAAAGAATATCTCAGAGCAAACCCAGCGGGATAAAAACACAGATGCAATCTCACAAAACCTTCTTCAGTGGGAAGGTGTTGAAAAACACATCACTAAAAATATTTAAGTCTGAGTTAAAAAAAATAAAATATGGAAAGTTATTTTTTTTTCCTGGAAGAGCCTCATTCCTGATTAGCCCTATCCTTACTCCTCCTACCTTTGCCCGCTAAGCAAACAGCTTGTCTGAATTGTTTTATTTTTAAGACATTTGTTTAATAGATGTAATAGAGTGAAGTGACTTGAATGGACAATCATTCCCCAAACAGAAGGATAAGTGGGCAGGCCATAACAATATCACAGTTTGTCACCACTGTCTTTATCAGACAGTTAAATCATTCTTCTGGGAGACTTACAGTTGCCACTGCAATTGCTCTTTAATACATGCCATAGGGTTTTACAGGATAGGAAATCAGGTTCCGGTAAAAAATATATATATACACATGAGCTGTAAATATTCAGAGACAAATACTTGTAAGCTTCTGCAGTGTCCAATGGAAAGATCTTTTTTTGGATAGCCTCTCCTCACAGTTCCACTAGAAAGCTGATACTATAGCAGGTGTTCTGGCTTCTTTCCTATCTCTTGCCTATCTTTTTTTCTAAGAAAACCTTTAGAAAACAAGGTCCCAGTTGGAATTTATCAGAAAACTGGAAAGATACTTTAAGCCATACTTTAAGCCATTTGCTTTCAAAGGCATTTTAGAGAATTATCTGTAACTTAGTGGATGTCCAGACATTATTATTTATTTTCAGTGTGACATGTGCATATAATGAAACATATTACATCTACTGCTCAATAATTTGTACATTTTCAGTTATCACATATAGCCTGTAAATATTCTCTTTCTAGTTCATTGTAATACTCCCTTTAAAACAAGTTCCATTATTCAACATCCCTGCAAAGGCCTGTGAAATGATATACTAGTTTGCCTAATGTAGTGCTTGAGTTTTGAGCTAGTATGGTTCTTATTAGGTTTGCAGGTTACTTCTCCTATAACTAATCATTAACCCTGTTAATTTGTGATACTGAGCAGTGTTCTGACTCCACTTGTGTTGTTTGAGCTGGCTGTCACGTAGAAACATTAATTCCCATCACTCCTGCCAGCGTCTATCTATCTATAGAAAGACTTTTTGTAGAACATTCTCTTCCTGATTAGTTCTGCTTTAGACTACAGTACATTATAAAGTCAAGACATTGCTCTATAAAGATGCTTTTTAAAAATGTTTTTATCCTACTTCATTGTAAGGAATTTTATTTCCATTTAATGTCTTCTGCTTTGTCTTCCACCAAAGCTTTTTTGTTTCCATTTTCAGAGTCACTGTACCATTTCATTCAAGTTGTGTTTTGATGAAGGCATTTTTAATATCTTGCTATCATTTTGCCTTTTGAATTCATTTTCATAATGGCAATGGCAGAAAGGAGAGAAAAGCACTAAACATAAAATTACAGGAACAGGATCTAAGCCTTACTGATAGCAAGCTTTCACTAATAACACAGATAGAAGAAGACATCGATACCTCTCGCACACTCCCAATCAAATTGTTTTATAGTAAGTAATTACACTACTGTCCACTGAAGGATAAAACTGTTCTGGATGTGGACTAAGGACTTGACTGTATTACCCTGGTCTTCTCAGTTTTCTGGGATTCTACCCAAGCAGGTAGAATCCACAGAGATATACAGCCATTTGCCATGGGCAACCATGACACCCTTCAGGTTTTATATTCCAAGTTTCTCTTCAAATTCCAAGGGTTTACACAGTAACATTCTTCATACACTGACAGCAAAAATTCCACTGAATTTATATGATTCCCTTGTTTCTGCACTAGTATGGAGGCAGTATACCCCAATGCACTAAAAAGGCTTATTCTAGTGAAAGTCAATAAAGCAGTACAAGAAAAAGGAAAAAAGAAATAATTACCAAACACAGTTCTAGCTGGAACAGATTCCTTATTTATCCAAAATGAAACTTGAGAAAGGATCACGGTCATAATACATGGGATATAGGTCTGAATCATAAAATAACCCATTTTCCTTCTGAGGTGGAAGTAAACTGTCATAACAACATATTCACCTAGAAAAAATATGTAAGTAAAAGAAAATATTTTTCTGACTGTGCCGAAAATTTCTGTTCAGAATAACTGTTTCAGATTATCAACTACTATTGTTTAAGGGGATGCTATTCAATCAACTTAACATGTATAGAATGATATGTTCCTTAAAAGTCAAGAATGAAAGTTTTAAGCAAATGTCCTGGAATTAGGAGATCCTAAAAGTGACATTCAGAAGCTGATATCCAAAATACTATAAATGTACAGTTAATATTGGATTACGCTTTATAGTATTATCATGTTTCTAAAAATTCTCTTAGCAGCTGTGCATGAAAAGAGTCCCAAGACACAAGCTACCTACCCACCACAGTATCTGTAACATTGTGGTACCTATTTGCCAAATAAACAACAATGTACATTAAATGTTATGGAAGCATTTCAGCTTTTTACTAGTTTTATATGTCAGCACCACTATGATAATGAAACAAATGCAAAAATCACTGAAAAGAATTAAAAATACTGTAACTTCATCTAAAATGTTATCGTTCATATTAAACAAAAAATAATTGCTGATTCACCATAAACTGAACAAACTGTCTAAATAAAGCACCACAGAATGAGCATTTTGGGAACAGCAAGGAAATTCTGTTGTCTCTTATTGTAAAATGCTGTTTTATTTTTGAGCAAAACATCCATAGAGCAATACATCACATATATTTGTTTTATCTGCTTCATTTTGACCATCTCGCAACACCCAAACTTGCTGATGCTTAGGAAATTATTCCAAATTTTAAAAACATTTTGGGAATACTGCTCATCAGTGATACTTTGTGCATTTCAGATGCCTGTAGTTGCCATTTGCTTAACTTCTTACAGCACAAATCAGCAGAACTATCTATTGTGACTAATGCATTTGTGCCTATCCTTATCTGACTAGAGGGGTTTTGTGGCTCTAATAACCCATTCTGTATGCTGTACTTCTATCTCAAGCTGTTTGCACCACCAAACAAACGAAGTCTTTTGCACATAATGGGGATACAGTGCTGAGAAATTACTTCCTCACCCAGGCATCCTCTTGACTCTTCAAACTGCATTTTAAGCAGTGATTAAATGCTCATTTTGTCTCTTGGAGTAATGATCTCATTCTAGCTTTCTGAAAGACCATTGCAATTTACTGTAATGAATCTGCAAGTGTAAATCTGAAGGACAGAAACCAAATTCAGATTTATGCCCTCAGCCCTTCATCAGTACCCTATGACATTCAATAGAACACTTTACAAGAAGGAAAGAAAGAGGCTTTGGGCAATGTTACAGGGCAAGTTTTACCTCAAGTTGATTTTTACTGACGAGATTCCTACCTGTAATAGATTTAATGGTTTCAGTGGATACCGTATGCCCAAGAAGGTCATACTGAACTAAACTGGAAGACTCCTCAGGAACTTCTACTGACTTCTCAGGTCCTTTTGTCCAGGTATAAATCATTTCACTCTTTGGATAAGCATCTACAACACAGCATCGGTTTGTGTAAATAGGACACTTCTCACACCTTACGAAAAACCCAATCCAAACCTACTGAAACCGAACAGTAAGACTCTCACTAACAACTTTAGAAGATACCCTTCATATTAAGTTAGCCCCAAAAGCCACCCTCAGAGGAGAATAAATAGCAGCTAAAGTCATATGTCAAGTGTCACACACAAATTTACTGTGAATGTGAAGTCTAAACATCAGTTCTGTCTGGATCACCCCTTATTGGGCATGTAAATTTTATCATTAAATTACTTTAGAAATGTTTATCATTAAAATATACTAATTTATAAATAGGATATGCATGAGGAGGATACATTTTGGAGACTAGGTGCACATTTCTTTACAGAAAAGAATGATTATACTAAAAACTATAGTATAATATATACTAAAAAACACAGTATAATAAAAAATTCAATATTTTAAACTTGTGTTTAAAATATTTGCCAGAGCCGGAGGTCAGTAAAAGAATCACAATAGCCCAAAAATAAGCATACCCAAAGAAGCATTTTACATTTAATACAAAAGGCATAACTTATGGCTAGCATCCAATCCCTACACAGCCCAAACTCCTGTTACAATTAATTTAAATCAGTCTTGCATTTGAAATGGCTACCTCTTATTTCAAGTTTCACTGAGGAAAATAACAGGTTAGTGTCAAGCACAATTTCTGCTGGCTGGCGATTCTGCCTGAAGAAATATGTCTGTGGAGAAGTCCCCGCTACTGAAGCTCCTGTATAGAACAGCTGACACCAAGCCAGATCTGGCAGCACCTGGTCTCCCATCTCACCATAACAGGGATGAAAGACCTTATCAGACCAGTGTCTTTAAATCTCCCTTTTGGTTGATTACCCAGTTATGTAAGCTAAATTTATGATAAGGAAATTCTATGAGGAGCTTCCATCCATTTCTGACTTCACCACTCTGGGGTCAAGGAAAACAGATTAATACCTAGGCACTGACCATGTGGGAGTGTAAAGCAGAGTCCATGACTGAGGAGGCTTAGAAGAGTGACCAGATAGTTAATGTAGTGCACTAAACATCCCCAGGCAGACTCAGAGGTCTCTGCTGTGAATTCAAACTGGGGAATCATAACTACCCCGGTTGTTAAGCAGTACGTCCCAAAATGTTCCTGCTAGTCAAAGTTTGGAGATTATCCAAAAATCTCTGTCTTCAAAGCAGAAAAGGAAAGTTACCTGCACTAAGACTCTTCTCACCAGTCTAAAAATTATCTAGTCTAAACTTGCCATGAAGAATCCTGTTACAGGCCAGGAGTAGAGATCAAATCCCTGCACATAACCTAAACATCTACCATAGGATGTCAATGTGCCTCCACTAACTGCAGAGAAAATCAAATAACCTCCTTCCCTAGCTGCCTTTCACCTGGCTGTTGTAAGTTGAGATGGATCCATCCTCATTTTCTTCTCCAGAAATCCCACACTTCGCTGAGTATCTCCCTAAGAACCAAGAGCAACTAGGTATTTCAAGCAGCCGTGCAGCCAGAATAGTGGGGTAGTAGCTGAATCACTGCCCAGTTTTCAATTCTCTGCCTGGATTTAATTTTTGAGGTCCTAAATAAAATTCCCAAGGAAGTTAACAGGAGTTTTGTCTGCATAAGGATTGTCTATTAATATTCAGAAACTTTAGTAATTGTTCAAAATCTACTTCTACTATTTAAATTCTGTAGTTACAAGAAATTTCATAATTGCAACTTACAACTCCCAAATTTGAGAGGACAAGCATGACCATCCATGGGAAAATCCACTAATCTCATGGGACACTCTGCACTTATTGTAAGCCTATAATGGAACAAATTAAATAGTCTCTGGTTGCCATTTTGTCTAGGCAGCATAACTTTTGTATACAATAATTGTAAGAAGCCAAACAAACAGATGAAATACCTCATTGTGTACAGGATGGTGCCATTTCTCATTATTCTGAAGAGCTTATTTGGGGCTGTCATATTATGTGCAACAGATTTTTTCCCATTCCTGAAGAAAGTGTCAGGAGTCCACACCTTCGAAACCATCAAGTTGTTAAGTCTTAAAATTTCAATAGGGCCATCATATTTTAATCTTTTGTCTACCCATGTCTGACGGAAGAAGACATCCATTGTATATTCCTGTATTAAATTTGCAGAAAAACAAAGATCACATTTGCTTGTGTTTCCTGTAAAGAAAGAAATCTCTCAGAAGCAAAGAAATCAATAGTAAAGGAAATGCTAAGTCCACCATATAAACATATTTACACCAATTAAGGTGTGTTATGTACTCCTTAATAGCTTAATTTTCCACATTAGTCATATCAATAAATTGCTACACATATTGAATCATTAGGGAATAATTTATCTAATTAGGTTGCAGAAAGAGGGCAACTAAATCTGTAGTCAAATATATAACCAGAAACAAAATATCTGACAATAAGCATCAACAAATTCATAAGAAAAGGTATTCATGGATTTTCTGCTGCTGGCTGAATTAAAAATACCATGACAAACCATTACTTCCACTTTAAATTTTGGAAAGAAAATTTAACTTCAACTCATGGAAAGTAAGATTTTAACTGAGGAAAGTTAAATATTTCCTTTGCCATGCTGACAAAACATGGATAATAAATCATATATACTCTCACATACATACAAATTTGGTTTTAACTACAAAAGTCTACATAAGTGTCACAATAAATTCCTCAGAAAGCTCCAAAGAAAACATGCAAACAACAACTACAGAAATGCAGACACTGGCACATCATGGGAAATCATATGTGAATGAAAGGAAAAGGAATGCATTTCTCATCTTGGGAAGCTAAAGCATGTCACAAAAAAGGTCATCATGTGGCATAGAAAACCTTTAACTCATTTCTAACTTACAGTTGTGATTTTACTGTTAAGCCAGTGTTTTCTGACTATTTGAAACTCTTCTGCGTGATGGTACCTTTGAAACTACTTGTATGGCCATATCAGTTCTCATATCAGTTCTCACCGTCAAGGAGGAATGTCTACTAATGTAATGCATCTCAGAATTATGTCTGTCTTCCACGGCTGCATCCTCCACTTTGCTTTATACTTTATCTATGAAAAGTCTTATCTAGTCTCATTTCTTGCTGGTGTAGCTCATAAGTAGCAGTTTCTGTTATTAGCTTCTACGTGACAAATTTTGTAATATAAGATTTTGTAATGTAACATTTGAACTGTTTTCATTACACTGGGTACCAAAGTGACCCAGCTCTAAAAAAGACATTCTGATCATCCCCTGTACCAAGGCTGCCACTCTTCACTGTTTGTACAAGTTTCATGAGTGCAGCCACATTCAGATCACGTTGGGTCACTAATGGATACATTAACTAAATTATTCTATGACTCTAAAGCCAGTTTCTGGATCTCTGACTTGCCTCAGCTGTAAACTTTCCTTCTTACCTACCTTCAGTCCATATTCTCACTCCTGCCTTCTCCAGTATAACTAATGCAGCACCACATTGAATACTTCAATGAAACCTCAGATGCTGTGCAGCCCCTAGTTTAGATTTGAGGCACACATTACTAGATTTCCCTGGGACCAGATTCTTGTACCCCCTGTCACACTGAACAGTATCATACTGTACATGACAACCACTGTAGAAGTAAGATGCATTTCAACATGAGAATACCATCATGAATGTAGCCCTTGAAAAAAAAAATCTCTTGCTATCATATATCTTTCCACATGATAGCACCAAATCAGGTGCACCACAAAGTGCACAACAGCATGGTATGGGAAGAAAGTTACTGCCTCAAAACTGTCTTTCCCTTAAAGAAGTTCAGTTCTGCAGATATGGTTATGTTACTTCCATGGGATTTCTTGGATATTCATAAAAAGAAAAACTAATGCATGATTTAAGGTTATACCACTGGATTATAGAAGCTGATGAGTGTTCTCCTGGGTTTGACCTCGAATGCAGATGCTATTTTGGCATAAAAACCAGTACATGCAAATGTAACATTTCTGTGACTATTTCATGCATGTCACTTTGATGTTTAACTTCTGTAGACACTTATGAAAACTCTTATCAGTCAAACATTTGCTGAAAGCGATGCTAAAAGGGGCACAAAGGATCAGCAAAGAGTATTCATCTGAACTGAAAACATCAACAAGTATTTGTGAAACGATGTCATTATTTTTCCCCTGAGAGTAACACAAGCTTTATAAAGGAAAAGCAATTTTAAAGATATTACACATTTTCCCCGCAGTAGACTGACTTAGATGCTCCCCGTAAGGCCTGATTCTGCCACTATACCAGTCTGTTTTAAATCCTATGATGTGAATTCCTTAAGCCAACCAAAACCCAGTGAAAGCATGACCAGAATCAGGCCTGAAGTATCTCATTACAACCTTTAAATTAAGCTGTAACTAATCTTGCCTACTTTGCATGACTGACAGAACAGTAGAGATGAAGCACACCCCCCCACCCTTAGTGCAGTTAATGGTTTCTCAGAACCAGGAAATGGCATTTGAATCCCAGAAATACATACCATTTCTACATCAGAAACAGGTCCAAAACTCGTGACATATATATCTGTTTTGACTTCAGTAACAGGACCTAATGTATGAAAAGGAAGTGAGCAAAAAAATTTGAATTTTTCAGGTCAACAGTTCCCATAAAGGATCCTGGTGTGTGAGCAGTTACTGCTTTGAGGGTTCTGTGGACAAGCAAGAGCAAAATGCAAACACAGGTAATTTCGGATAAGTCTCTAACAACAACTGCTCAATTACCTTTACCATATAAGTAAATCAAAAGCAGAATTTCCATGCAAATCCCCCTCCAGAAAGCCAATGTTGACTCAACGGATAAGAAAACAGATGCCAAAGAATTAAAAGGCTCACTGAAAACACCATGCTAATTAACAACAAGCACTGAATTCAGGAAATCCAGATTCTTAGAGGCATTTATTACTAACGTTTGGTCCTACTGTTAATAACAGGACTACAGATATTAGCATGCCATGCACTGGGCAATTCAGTAATTCAGGATCAAGAAAGGCATCCATATACAGAGACGTCCTTAAGTGCTTTAATATTAACAATATAAATAAAAATTTGCTAGCTAAGCTTTTTTGAGGGTTTGAACCTAGGTGCACATGCTATTACAAAGCCTGTCATGAAAGAACTGGTGATAACTTCAGACACTGTTAAGAGTGCTCCGAGCAGTGACCTTGCACTTTCACAGCTGGATATGGCATAGAACCATCAGAGAAAGCAGACTCAGTTTAACATATCATTTCCTTTACTACAGGACAAAACACCTTGGAATTTCAGATGGATATTCACTCTACAGTTCCCCTTAAGCCAAAGAACACATGCACTAACTAATTTCACTGGAATTTAGGTCTGTTCCCAATGTAAAAGGCTAGAAAGCTGCTAATCATTACCAGTTATTATGATAACTCTGCGATCAAAACATTAGCTAATGGTTTAATTCAGATAATTAACTCACATCATAAACATATCTGTTTGGAAAAAAAAAACCCAACATGATCTACAACTTCATAACCACAGTTTCTAAACCCTTACAGCTCAAACTTCTATAGAGAATAATTGGCTTGAGCCTCCTAATTCAGGCATTATCATAGTATTTACAATCTAAGAATGAAAGAATGACTTAAGACTGTTAGTAGCTGTTTCTCCCTATGGGATAAAGAACAACATTAAAATAAAATACTGTTGACAGATATCACCAAATCAAATGGTAAAAGGAGAAAAAGAAATAAGCAACTGGAAAACAGGGAACTCATGCTTCTTGCACCTAGAAGAAGTGTCAAACTGTGAAAAAAAAAACGTAAAATAAAGCCATGTAAAATTATTTCAGTAAAAGGTTTGCAAGTTTCATAGAGAAGAACAGCTATGAATTTTTAAGCTAAATGTCAAAAACCAACTTTGCTGGAAGTTAAGAGCTTCACAGAAAGACATTTTTATGACATAAAATCTGAAGGAAATTCACCCACAAGAGTTGATGGTTCAGTGGTACATGGAAAGGTGAACAGTTTGGCATGACTACCTTGAAAAGGCTTTAAGAAGGAACTCTCAAGTTCCAGATAACACAGTTTCATACTCTGCTGTTTGTTTTGCAATAGGTTGCTCTGTATAAACATGTCAAATGGAAGCTGTGCTCCTTCTACAAATAATGAAGTGTTCATTAGATCAGGGAAACCCGTGAGTGTTTAAGACCATTCATTTTACTGATAACATAGTCCAGGGGCATCTCCTGAATGTAATTATTTCTGGAGAGCGTAAGAGCTCCAAGAGATTGGAAAACTCATGTTAGAGCTGTCAAGATACCAAAAGTGAAGACATTCTTCTGTATCATTAGAAAATAGGGAAGAAAAGCCCAATCATACTTGTACATACAGACAAAAAAGACCCAATCATATCTGACCTGCAATAATCGCAAGACTGCAATTTATCTAGGGTTGGTTTAAATATATAAATATTTATTTCACCTGAACTTGAAATATTTATGAAATCAAAGTTCTAGAAAAATGAAAAAGTCATTTTCCCATGTAACTCTAAGAAGGAAATGCAGGAATATTGCACTCAGTTCCTAAATCCCTTTCAGAAACTGCTTTATTTGTTAGTTCTAAGAAACTGAATATGAATATTCCTCAAACCTTTAACTGCCTTCCTGTGGCAATATCTTATTTTCTTTAGCTCAGAGAACACTGTGATTTTATAATCATATCAAATTGAGCAAAGGGACAGATTTTTCCCGCAGGCATAAGCTGCCTCTCCTTAGGCATTAATTTCTTTTGTCTTATTAAATGATTACAGCTTCATGAGTAATAAATGTTTAGAGGCTTTTTGTAAGTCCGTTTTTTTGGAGTTTCTTAGAAAGAAGGGGACAGCTAAGATCAAGAAGTTCATTTCCAAACCAGCAAGTCAATAACCTAAATCTATCAGAAAGCCTGTAACGGGAGCACAGGACTAAAACTATGCTTGAGTTCATTCTTACATTAACTGCAATTCTGCTCTCAAACCTGTAGTTATTAGTAGGTCCCATGAGAAAGAAGGAAGCAGGAATTCTCTAACAATAATGAAGCCACAAAATAAGGTGGACATTAAAGTTTACTTTGCTTGCTTGTCTGACATGATGGCAGTACAGTGGCAAAACAAACATTAAAATCACATTTTAGGCCACTAGAAAATGGCAGATGAATGAGAATCTAAAAATATTTTGGGCATCGAAACAGTTATCCATTTTGTACTGACATGCAAATCCTCACTTTGCATTCAAAACCTTGGTCAAATAGTAAAATGGTTGGTAGGAGTGATGACAGCAGCAAGGGACAGTGAAGCTGATTATTTCCCTAATTCTTTTCCTTCAACTGCAGCCCAGTTGTGACCCACGTCTTCCACCTGCACTGTCAGTTCATCACTGTTAAGGCCAAATCTTGGATTTTCTAGCACATCCCAGTACATAATGCCAACCCAAGAGTACCTATGGCAACACCAAAACCTATCCCTTATTTTCTTGTTCCAGAAGAAAACATAACTCTAGTCGGTAACAATAGCGGAGGTATAAATAGTGAGTCATGCTCCTTATTCTTTACCATTTTTTTAACTATTATTAATTGTGGGAATTCCTGTCAACGAAGAGGTGATCTGCAGTCACCTAACCTACTTTTACTGGTGATTTAAGCAGCTCTCCAAAAGGAATGTGTTGTACCACTTAATCAACACAGGCTCTGCAAGTAGAAGATCCTATTAGAATCCTTAACACTCTATTACTGGCAATAAAATGCAGTGAGTTGTAAGAAGGCTAATTAACTTTAAATATGACCATTTGGGCTTATCCCTCAATACATGCTCAGAAAACACCTATCAACCATAAATCTTCAGAAATGCTGAAGGACTATTTATAACATACTGGTGCGTATTTTTATGTCAATGAAATAGGAGGAGAGTCCTACACACTGCAGTGGGAACAGTTAAGTCTGAATCACTGCTTGCAAGATAATACACTTTAAAGAAGATTGGGCAGGATTAAAAGCAACCCCTGCAAAAAGCCAGAATAGTTCAATGTCAGAGATGTTACATGTGGGATGAAGAAGTGATGCCAGGCCCTAACCCTGTGAAGAGGTCCCTAAGACAGCTCTCCCATGCATTTTATGCCAACATATGGGTTGAACTGCAGCAGAGATCCCAGTGAAAGACTTTGGGCTCCATTATCCCCGCGTCTCCATAGGCAACTGTCACTGCAGAAACCTCCACTGTATGTAAACAGTCAAATCCTGCACAGGATTTCTCTATATTGCAAATTTTGCCATCAAGAGTCACACAACCAATCAGGAACATTAGCAAACAAGCCTATACAAAGCTTTCAACACATGAAGTACAATTTAAATGCTAAGTGCAGTTATTTCTGCTATTATGAGATCAGTCCCAGGATACATAAACTACATGAAATTATATTACATCAGTTCTTACAGCTACATCTAAAAAAGAAAGTATTTGATACAGATTAATTTCTTTAAATCTAACTACACATGACAGATTTGGTGTTTCCTTTTTCCAAATTGTTGCTGCCTGAACAGGGTTAGTCCCTCTTTTTTTTTTTTTTTTCTATTTTTTTTATTTTAATTTTTTCTTTTCTTTTGGTTATAAAAAAAAAAAAAGCCTTCATATAAAGTGTGCTCTCATTTCATTCTATCAGAAAGAACAGCTGAGGACACATAATGTATGTAAGATTTCTGTTAGGAAGCCAGAACAACTAGATAGGGCATTTAAAAAAAAATAATTCAAACACGTGGAATTCAAACACATGAGCTATATTCTCTACCAAAAGACAAACACAGCAGCATAAAATAACCTTTGACTCTACATATGTTCATCCATCAGCATGTATGAACCCTGAAAATAAAAACCATACTTCTAGAAGTGAGATTACTGTTCCTTTGCCTGCTCACCATCAATAATCTCTGCTAAGACAGCCAACAAGCTTGATACTGGTGCCAGTTTTCATGATGTGGACACCTGTCTACTAAGAATTGGACTAAGAATATCACCAAGTTTTATATAGGTCACTGCACAACAGACAGATGGTAATGACTTCAAGCATTACTAACCTGGGCCAAATTCAAATCAGCCAACTACAGGTATCTAACACCATATCCTGTTAAGCCTGAGTCATCTACTCTCACCAGCTGAGGAAGACTGGACAACTGCCTGAAAAAAAGAAACAATCAGCTTCACTTTACAATGCTCACTTCAAGTTCATTTGCAATCTAAAAAGAAACCGAAAATAACTGACAATATCTATTATGCTGAGCAATGGAACCTTGAAGGTCCACATATACTGCTAATAAGAGCACAGAGTCACAGATATTTTTATTTTCTCTAAAAACAGAAAATTGCCTTTGCTCTCCAAATTTATTCTGTGTTTATTTTCTGACTAAAGTCACTCCTCCTGCAGTGACAGGAAATGAAACTCTTCAGAAATGCTGTTCATCAGCTGAGCGTCACACAGCCCAGAAGGGGCAGAGAAGTCCTCTCCTTCCCCTCTTAGGGAAGACAATGGGAAACATATCTAATTTCACCAAGTACTCAGCTGCACTTTTACAAGTACAGGATCATGAGAAAGAATATGAAAAGAGGAAGAAAGGAAAGAAAAAGAAAAAAGAAAAAAAGAAAGAGGAAGGACTTACAAGCCAGTATACGTGGCAATTTCCAAACAGAAAGCCATGGATTTATTCCATTTCACTACCTGATAGTGAGACTTGCCGCTCTTAGCAGACTCTAGCTCCCACAGATAAACAGAACCCAAGAGAAGAGAGAGCTCCAGCTTTCACCAACTGATGGACAATCACACCACAAGAAACAGTAACATGCTGTGGGTGATACTGTCCGCTTCTTCAGAGCTGTCAGCAGGTTTTGCAGTTAACCTAAGAGCATTAGACAGGAGGGCAGTCATACACCACCTTCTTTCTTCAGCCTGGCCATATAATTGGCCATTAAAAGCAAGATGCCAGAGATGAGATGTTCTCTAAAAGGCACAATTCACTGAAATTAGCAGATACATGGCAGCACACAACAACGCTGATCTCACCAGCTTCAGTCCTCCCATTCCTTCTTGCTTCCCTTAGTGGAGGCTGTAGTGTGATGACTTACTGTATCATGAAAGTTTCAAAGACACCGATACATTTTTTCAAACTACAACCCCAGATGGGTTTGAGTGGCATCTCAGAGCTCCTTCTTTATGCCAAGAGCTGGTCAGGTGAAGTCTGAAACCATGCAAGTCTTTAAAATGGCAAATCAGACCCCAGGCGTTCCGCTTCAAGTAAATAATATTAATTTTTATAAGTCTCTGGACTTCTACCATCAGTTTGACACTAACTACCAGTAGAAAGGTAAAAATTTCCAGAGCAAATCCAGGTTTTTGCAACTTCCCATAGTTTTCCTTTGTGTCATACTCAAAAGTTTTTAAAGCAGATGGAAACTGGAGCCAGGGTACAACTAGAAATGCTTTTACTTCAAAGTTTTACAGCTGAATCAAAACAACACTGCGGTAACACTCATGAAGTTTTCCAGCAGGTAATGCTTTTAGTTAATTACTAAATCATTTAGGTTGGAAAAAACCTTTTAAGATCATCCAGTCCAATTGTAAACCACTCTAAATCATACTACAAGTGGCTTCTGTAAACACCCCATTCTTATAAAGTGGTTTAGACCAGTAAACCAACATGCATTACAAATTGCATTCTGAAATCTAGGATAAAGATTTAATGGGGCATACAAGTGCAGGGAACGGAACTGACTTCATTTCCACCGCACTAATTTTCAAACATCTTACATTATTACTTTATTCATTAGCCCCCAAATTCCCTCCCTCTACTGAAATTCAAAACTCTTATGCATTCAAAGTCTTCCTGACAGCAGCGAAGTTGTTTGTTTTTTCTTTCTTTCCTACAGGAAAATGCCTGTTCTGCTTCATTTCATTAAATTTCAAGGGGAAATCTCTTAGTTTCTCTCTTGCTTCTTAGATTCCCTCTTCACCTGCCCAAACTTCAGTGGCTTTATTCATCTTTTTTTCCTAAACCCTCCTGGATTTGTTTGTTAGATTATCAAAGCTCACGGTGCTTACTAAGTGTCAGCAAGTTCTTAGGTTTTCTTAAGTCCATTTAGTAAAGTGAGTTTGCATTGAAAGGTGTCAATCCAAGGACACAGGGAACTCTGTTCTTCTATTAACCCTCAATATATATCATTCTTCTGCATGAGAATTACTAAGACAAGCTCCTCTGAGGTTCAGAACCCTACTGAGAGGCCATTTCCATATTTGTAAGCATGCTCAGGGGATTTAACTTCTCCTCAGTAACTACCCAAAATTGTGCCAATTCACGATCTCATGGTGAATTTGGATCCAGTTGTAGGAAATCTCCAAAATCTTCCAAAGTCTTCTACTTCACTCTGCATGCAAAAAAACCTTCATGAATTATTATTTGTGGAAGCTCTGTAAGATGCCAGCAAAATTCAGAATTTGGCTACTTCCCCAACTCTGATTTTAAACATCATTTGTGCCAGAATTGGAAATGTTTTCATTAATTTGAAGTTTAAAATCAGCATCAGTCAGACCTCTATGCAGCCTTTTGTTCTTAAAATAAAACCTTCGTTTCATTCCGAGCCACGTGAAAACTAGATGGTGAATCAGCCTCAAGAATAAAACAAAAATAAATATTCTGCTGTTCATCAGAAAGTGATGCAGTTTTAACATTATCAAAACACACTACACTTTCCACTTCTAAATATTCCCATCCCCTCTGACATTTTCTTCCCTATACTATAAACTAGTGAGTGACCCACTTTTAAGATATAAGTCCCATTTGTCATTAAGATATATCAGGAAAAAAATAGGGAAAATTGATTTGGATAGTGTTTATTGTAATAAGTAATCCATAGTTACTACACTGATTTATGCCAAAAAATCGAATCTGACCAATTGCAGAAATGTTTTTGGTTGATTTTGGCTTGCTTTCTATAAAAGTTGTTCTTGACAAATCAGGTGAAGGTAACTTTTGTGGTAAACAGATAGGGAGGCAAGCATCATTTTCCAAAATAAAGCATTTTTTCCCCCATGTTTTACTTAGAAGTTATAAACTCAAAGATGAGTGGAAGAAGCAAGAAAAAACAAAGCATCAATTTTGTGAGATATTCACCCAGAATTGTTTTCCCCAGGCTGACATCTGATTTTTTTTTTATTTCCTCTACCATTTAATTCAATATTCTTATTATGAAAGTTCAAGGAGATATAATGAACTTTTTTCTCCTTGTTAGCATTTTGCCGAAAGCCTGCAACACTCCTTGGGAAAAAGATCTTCTCTTGCAAAATATCCTGCAAAGAACAACGGCATTAAAATAAAAATCAACATAAACTGTAAATCATATTACATATTTAGTAGTTGTTTAATTTTGGAAATCTGATAATGCTCATAAAGCATCTTTGCTAGATGACTAATTAGTTGGCATTCAACCTAAAATAATGCCAAACATAGCACATCTCTTGTACGCTTGCAGAAGTGACTGTAACCTCTTCACACAGACTAAATTGCAAAAGGCTACCAGTTCCCAATGATTCCTCTGGGTGCTAATAAATTTAGCTTCCTTCTCACTTAAAGTGGGAGCTAACTTCTAGAAGGCCTCATTCATTCTATACACTCAAAATAATAAAGGTGGTCACCAGTGTCAGGTGTTGTCCTTTAACAACCACAGTCATGCACGCGAGAACTGTACACGGTATGGGGGAATGTGCTGGCACACATGATGGTGTAGATGGATCACGTGTATGAAGAAGGTACTTTCAGAGGAGGAAGAAAGTACATAGCAGTATAAACCTACACAGGGATCTCATCCAGTCCTGCATAGGAAGTCTATAAAACTATAAAACACTTTGTGTATCATAAGAAGGGCTGCAGCATTTCTTTTTAAATCTTAAAAAAACAAAAAAAAAACAACAAAAAACCAAAAACTAACCCCCCCAAAACCCCACTTTTATTTCTGCATGTTTAATATCTCCATTGCAGACTAGAAAAAAAACTTTTATTTTAAGTCTAAATCTTAATGCCTTTCAGTTCCAAGTCCCTACACAGCAACATCAAACCCAATAAAGAACTTAAAAGTCTGGCTGCCTTCTTCAGCAGCACAAAACTGCATCTTAACAGCCTGGGCCATGAAAGGAGCTCAACACTCCTTCCCCCCTCCTCTCCTCTTCCCCCCATGCAGGGCACAGATGAAGGCAAACTCACGACTCCTCCACTTCTAATACGGCAATTAAGTCTACTACTTCTAAATCAAAGAATCCGAGCAACTGCGGTAAAGATCGGTGTGCTCAGGCACCTGACCTCTGTTTTTCCCTAACTGATGGCACAGAACCCATCAAAGATCTGACCTTTGAGGCTGATAAAAGTACATTTATTTCTACTAGGACCCGGTCCGTAGCATTAGGGGGTCAAAACTGCCAAGAACCAGAAGAATTTGGATGTTAGACAGGTCCCTCCATTTCCGTCAAGCCAATCGCACCGGCTCCACAGCTTTCCTCCCCCCCACCGCAGCGCAGCAGCCGTAGCCGCCCGAGTGCGGTCTGTGGGCAGCACAACGGAGCGGGGGCTGAGCCCGGGACCGCCCCTGCGCGGCCCCCACAGCCGGGGCTGCTCAGCCTCCCCCCGCGCCTTCGGGGTCAGGACCTGCCTCGCTGCCGGCCCTTCCCTATCCGCAGGCCCGGACCCGGGAAGCGGGGAACGGGACATGGGCGCGAGGGGCGACGACACACACGTTTTCGGTCGGCTATGGATCGCTACGAGCGGTACCCCCCCCGACCCTGTCCTGCACACCCCCCCCCTCCGCCGGCACCGCACCACCACCGTACCCCCGAATCCCGGTCGCAGCCGGTTGTCATAGCCATCCAGGAGGCTGTTCAGGATGTTGGTGAAATTCTCCGGCCACAATTTCTCCTCTTTTTTGATCTGCCCTGGCGGCCCGGTGAGACTGCGAGGCAAAGAGGGAGCGGGTGAGCAGAGCTGCCGGGACCCCGGTACCGGCCGCCCCGGGCCCCCCGCCACTGCCAGGGGTACTCACCACGTCGCCAGGCACAGGTAGTGCAGGAGGGCGATGGAGAGACCCGAGGACATGGCGATGGCTGGCTCCTTGGCAGAAACCATCTTTGCATGCCATACTTCACGCCTGGGCACGTTAAACGCCTTGTCCGGGGCGGGGACGGGGACGCGGGGGCCCGGCGGGGGTGGGCGGTGGCAGCCCCCGGCGGCCCTACATGCGCGGCGCCCTGGTTGCCAGGCGCCCGGCACGGGCGGAGGAGAGGCTCGTTCTCCCGCTCCGTTAACTCTCTCGGGGCAACAGGCGCCGGTCCCCGCCGCACTCCCCGGCTCCGCTCCGCCCGCGGCCCAGCGCTCCGCCCCACCACCCCCCCGTGGCGGAGGGCGCCCTCCGGGGCGCAAGACCCGCCCGGCCGGGGGCTGTCGGGGGAGCGGTGACCGCGGGGGACACTTCTTCGTTTGGGCCTGTCATGTCTGCTGTCCGAGACTGGGGACAGCACCGGGGAGGGGGCGCGATTGATGCCACAGCGAGAGGGGCTCGGAAGCAGGAGGGACCCTGTGGTTAGATGCGAGAGGAGCTGCGGGCAGAGGGAGGGGACAGGGAGAAGAGAGGAGTGTAAAAGAGAGAGGAGAAGGGAGAGGAAAGGGAGAGGGAAAGAAAACGGAAAAGGGAGGAAAGAGGGAAAGGAGATGAAAAGAACAGGGAAAAGAGAGGGGAAGAAGAGGAAAGGGGAGAGAGAGGAGAGGAAGAGAGAGAGGGAAAGGGAAAGAAGAGAGGGAGAAGACAGAAGAGAGGATAAAGAGAGGGAAAGGGAAAGAAGAAGAGAGGGAGAGGACAGAAGAGAGGATAAAGAGAGGGAAAGGGAAAGAAGAAGAGAGGGAGAGGACAGGGAGAAGAGAGGGTGAGAAAAGGAAGAGAAGGGGGGGGGGATGAGAGGAGGAGGGAGAGAAGAGGGAAAGGGATTGAAGAGTGGAGAGGGAGAGGAAAGTAAAGAGACGGAGCTCCAACTTCAAGGTTGAAACACAGCGCACCCAAAATGGATGGGAATGAGTAGGTTTTCCTAGGTTTCTAAAAGCTAAAGTGCTTGAATAAGGGAATGGTTTCACATTCTATGTCTTCTTTTTTCTTTTTTTTTTTTTTTTCATTCCTATAATTAGGATACGAGATTTGGTGACCCAAATAATTTCCGTTATGCAAGGTCCAAGGGATTCTGCAACGGTTACAGTAGTGTTCCTAGTCTGTCACAGGCTGTTGGGATAGTTGGGTGGAGCATGGAAGAAGAGAAGAGGGAGCATCCCACACACTATAGGTGTTAGCAGTAAACAACTCATTCTTCTGATCGAGAGTGCTGTAGGTACAATTGTTTAGGGTGGGAAATCAATGTGCACATCAGTTTTAATGAGGATGGTGAAGCTCATTTTGTGGGAACACATACAGCCTGTATTGTAATTGACTCCTAGAGTACAATACTGTCAATGCTGACAGAGAAAGGCTTTATTCATTACGTGCTACAGTATCTTCAAGCATGAAAATGTCTGATTATCTCCAAAACTACTATACACTTGAAATCTTCCTAATTGTACTTCAGAGCTTGTTCCAGCTCGGGTGACTTTTGCTGATTCCTTTGAAAAACCATTAAAGCTGTGCTTGAAATCCATTTAGTTTGCTGATGCTGTTTATCTTTCAAAAACTCCATCTATGCAGTCAGTTCTGCATCCAATTTTAAAAGCCCTATTAAGGCCTCTGCAGATTACTAATCTGCTTCCTGAGGTTTTGATAGGATCCTCATCTCCCAGCTGCCTTACTAGAATGATAAATGCTCCGCTAAAACCTCATGGAGCGGGCATGCACATGGTCCATGCACTGTTTGCAAGCCTGCACAATGCAGACAGTAGGATGTCACACCAAGGTCACTTCAGCTTTTGTGATGAGGCTCTCCGAGCAGCCTCTTTAACTTCACACACAGGTGAAAACCAGCATGCTAGTAAGACACTGCTGCCCTGGCTCCATTAGAAATCTGATAAGGAGCGAAAGAAGGATGGATCAGCAGTCTAATTTCACCACATCAGATAAGTTTGCCTGGGTTAAACAGCCACTTTTGATCTTCTATAACATAATGGAATTTGTTTTTCTGGAGCAGTCTTCTGCTATAGCATGGACTATGCCAATGCAATACTGTCCTCCAGTTCTGAGTCTAGTTCTTCTGTCCCTTTCAAGAAAAAGAGTAATGCCTTGTTGCAGAACATTGCAAATATTTCTAACTGAGGTTATCTGATCTAGGGATACCTCAGAAAAATTTTGCTGTCCGAAGCCAAACTCACAAAACTAAAGCAAGGGGAATGAATGGCAAGTGAGAACTGGGAAGAATCCTGCTGGCTACTCACAGACACAGAGTAAACTGTGGCTGTACAGAACTGCAACTTCTGACAGCTGTTGTGGAAGAAAGCCAACAGCACTCTGGAAGAGCCAGGGACACCTTTCGGTGTAGGTTGTTTTGTTACCTTCTGCATATTTATAGATACATCTGCAAGCTGAAATAGAAAAGTTAGGGGGTGTTCACCAGTAATGATCTCCCCACATGAATCTCCTCTGTGTTATTGAGCCTCTCTCAGATCCATGCCTGCAGTCAGAATGAACATGGATGCCATAGGGCCATTAGTTCTGCTACAGGTAGAAATCAGATAAACTCACTCAGCCCTCTTCCAGCAATTTTAGGAACTGAGCTTGTGCTTGAATGATTCCTGGATTCTTTAGAAGAGTAATATTATTGATACCTCTTGTCTCTTCAGTGCAGGTACAGCAGTAAAGGTAACATCAGATTACCTAAGAAGATGTTTGTACTGTTTTTTATAAGAAAAGGTAGATATAGTGCCCTCTGTCACACCCTCCCTAATGTAGGTTGTATTGGTCCAGATTCCATCTGTGTGCATTTACTCTCTTCAAGTGCTAAAACTAAGTGAGAAATCACTTTTTCTAAATCTAGAAAATTAGTTCAAACACTTCTCAAATTTATCAGTGGTTAATATCTCCCTTAGATCCAGCAGTGACTATAAAGAGCTCTGTAAAATTAACCCCGAAACCAGAGATTATCATCCTGAAAAACTGTGTCATTTGTATATCGCTGAAACTTTTACAAAACTAGGCTTGAAAGAAACATAAATCAGTTAAAAAACCCCAGTAAACAGTCCTGAAAGCCAGGTATATCACCTCTGACTATTTGTTTATACCTTCTGACATACACATCGCCCTGGCTAATTTCAACATTTTTTGGAATTACATCTTAAGGGATATTCTGCTTCTTTTATAATGTATCTATAGCATGGACATGCACAGAAACTCACAGGATGCTTCTGTGTCACCAGCACATACATGATGATTTTAAATATACTGCTTCATTGGCCTTTGATCACTTCAAAGAATTTCTGGGTTATAACATATCTCTAAAAGAGCCTGATAACTCCAAGAGGAATTTAGTGGATTGATGGTCCCTAAAAATGTTTGCTGAATTCAGCATTTTCTCAGATTCTCCAGCTTTTGCCACCAATTCTTTCAAGATTTCTCTGAAGAAATCTCACCCATCGTGAACTATTGTAAGAAGGGGACTATTTTTGCCCAGCTCCATATGCTCAGAAAACACTTGAATACCTTAAATAGATTTTCTAATTTATTTTTTTTTTTTACTGCCCCTATGCTGGTGCATCCTCCTAATGATTTTTGATGAAGCAGACATTCTGGCCATGCCTCAAAGCAGTTTTATCCAAAGCTATGGATTTTCAAGGATAGCTTGATCATTTTTTGTTTATCACAACACACAGAGAAGCAGAATTTGTTTTTCCATCATTCTTCCCATTTCCACTTTACCATCAGATTAAGTCAAAAGAAGAGAGAAGTTGGTACCTTTCTTGTGGAAGGCATTATCTAACTTTTCCAGCTGTTTTTGGTAAACTATAGGGTCCACCAACATTACAGTTTATATGGGTCAATTACATGTTACATCCTTTTCCCCAGCACATTTCATTATTCAGCTGATTTTCACCTAAGCTACTCCTGGCATCAAATCCATGAAGTCAGACAAGCTTATATGGAAAAGACTGGGAAAATCTTAATTCGCAACTATATATTGCATAGTTAAAAGCCTCTAACACTTAGAAAAGAGGAGATAAAACTGGGGTTACATCCAAGCATCTAATAATGTTTCCTTATCTGACTAGCTATGTCATTGATTTCTTGGTCACTTTATGGTTTCTGTCTATATGAACAGAATTTCTTGGAGTCCTGATCAGATGGCTTGTCTTCACATATATGCTTTATAAAGGTCAAGGGGTTGAATATCCATTCTTTGCAAAACGTATACCTCAATCCTATTTTGGGTAGATGACCAAGAAAATACCTTTTCTGAACAGCTAAATAGAAGGTCTTTCACTCCCTTGTTGGCAGCCCCTCAAGGCTGCAAGGGGTTTTTTGCTCCCTTCCTGCAGCCACACACAATAAAGAATGACAGGAACCTATTAAAAACCACCATACCTACCATTGGCTTTATCAAGACTTTGATCTGGAGCTCAGAAGAAGCATGAACTACCTGTTCAGGGAAGAGTTTTGTACCAGTAATAACTCCAGGATACTGTGGGCCTTGACTGAATCTCTAGCAATGTGCTTATGTTTAAGGAGTATAGATTTTGGTCTACTGATTGCAGTTTAAGTGCTGCTCTGGGAGCAGTAAGATAGATGGTTAAATTCTTTCTGACTTATTTCATTCCAGTTTCCCCTCCTGCTGTAGTTCCAGTAGTTTTCTTTCCAGCTTCTTATTTCAGTATCTGATTACAAAGTTGTTACCTCCAGGATCCAATTGCATTCACTGAAGCAAATACGTTACCAGATGCACTTCCTTCTTTCAAGAGCTTACAGACAAGATTGAACACAAGAATAGTACTATTATTTCTGGTTTGCTGGGAACTGATGCAAAAAAGCTGAAGTGGCAATGCAACACTGTAACACCATATAGGAAATTTACAGCCCAACAGGAATTTAATTCCAGGCTGCTGTTCCCCAGATCAGTTTTGTAATCACCACCTTAGCTGTCAGTTCAAAGCTCAGCATAAGCTCTGTGTAAAACTGAACCTTCAGCTGGCCCAGCTTTGCTTCACTTCCATGTCTGGAACTCCTACGAAACTGCAGGAACTGAAGCCGACATGCATTTAGCCGTGTATTTTTTCCTCTGACATATGGTATTTACAAGACTGTCCTACAGTACCATGGCTATTTTAACACACGTCATTGATTGCTTGAAATAAGACTAGAAAATCCTTTGAGTACCAAATACATATACATGCACACACATACATATTGCTGTTACTGATTGCAATAGGATTCATGTGGATTCTTCTAGTGATTGAAACATGGATATTTAAAGAGGTAAACTGTGAGCTTCATATTTAAGGGGCCATCGACACACCGCAAAGGAAACGTGCTTGTGGAAGCACTCACTGCAGAAATTGCCAATACAGGGCAAAAACTGTTTTCGGCAAGAAAGCCATAGAGAATTCCTATGCCTTCGTATCTCATTTCTCATATAACTCTACTGCTTCTCCAGCACACACACTCATATAATCAGGTACATCACTGACCCATGTCACACCTGCAGCAGGAGCCCTGTTGGGATGCAAGGGCCATCAGGGCAGGTCACAGACACTTCCTTGCTAGCAGAGTGGAAAATAAAGGAGATCTCCTGATTTCTGTCTCTAAAATAGGCATCCTCAGAAAAATACAATAAAATCTCTTCATGCAGGGGAAATAGCAATTTTTCTAAAAGCAGTACAAGGCTTTTTCTGTTTCATTGAGGTGAAGGACATGGAAGCCAAGGTTTTGAGGAGGAATCTGGGAAGCCAGTGTTCTTGTACCCTATCGGTCTCCCATGTTTAATGCAAAATGTGCCAAAAACTTTGGCTGTCCTGAGTAAGAGTAGCAAACTACCTGCAGCTTTCATAGTAGGCAGGCAAGGTGGAGAGAGGAGCAGGGGGCCGAAGCAGGGCCAGTTTGTGGGGGCTGTCCTAGCTCAGAAGGAGGAGGAAGGCTGGATGTTCCCATTTGTGCTCTTCTTCAGGTTCTTGCTTTCAGGCACAGCCTCCTGCTCTGCTGCCTCATTCTAAGACAGCTGCATCTCACTGCTGGCCCCTGATCCCAGAGGAAACAAGAGTGCAGAAGTACCAACAAACTGCCTCCCAGAAAGGCTTCATGTTCCCAGTCATTACATGTCTGTTAATCCCAGAAGTATATGTCATGGGCAGATGCCTGCCGAATGACATAAATATGCCATGGGAGCCATAGGTCTCGCTCCTAAAGCACATTGAAGCCACTGGTATCAGCTCCAGGGATTTTCTGCCTGCTTTCATGGTGCTTGGCTTGCCCATGTCTCTCAAAGGCAGAAGGAACGTTTTTTTTCTCTAAAAGAAGGAGAGTGAGAACTGGAAAGTCTATGGACTGCACAGTAGAGGAGGAAAAACCTGAACGATTGATTTTACAAGGTACTGCATAAAGAACCCAATATCGTGCAGGCAGTTAAGCAAAACTGAGAGAGTTGTGAATTCCATGACCCCTGTGGGTTTGACTCTTGATTCTCAAAAGTCTGGGGCTGGCAGTACTGATGAGGCTTTGTTTATGCAGCTCTAACCTCATATTGCTGTGCTGGGGGGATTGGTGAACCATGCTCAGCACCACCTGTGGACTCACAATGATGTTCAGTTAGGAAGAGACACTAAGCTTTGATTTGGTTCACTTCCCACCACTGCTGTCTTTGTTGGTGTCAAGCACACACATCAACAGAGAGACCTTCCTTTCTACCTTGGAAGAGATATATCCTTTATATGATGACATTGAAAAAATACTAGGGCTCCAGAAGGAGCAAAGCATCCAGTCACCTAAAGGTGTTCTGCATCTACCTTCTTACAAGACATAGCTTGTATAGTTGTACACCAACTGTAGTCAAAACCTTCTTTATAATAACATCTCTGTATTAAATAGTAATATCAGCATTCATGTGTTAGGTAGAAAATATTCTCCTTAAAACATTTTAGGATAAAACCAATCAAACTTATTTTATATGTAGATAGAAGTGCCATGCAGACTTTTGCAGCAGTCCAGGGGTCTGTAAACAGCTCAACAAATTGGCATTTAGATCTGCACTTGTACGCTCTGCTTGCGAAGGCAAAATTTGCCATTGGGATTATACACTTGCTCTACAAGACACACAAGCAGTCTGCTCTTCATTACCATCTGGTGGTTGCTGGATGGAGTGGCATTACTCACATCTCAAAAAGTTACTGTGGAGAATTTTCATTCGGTCTACAGAAAGGAAAGGGTGCTGTAGCAGCAGTGAGCAGCACAAGCGGGCTGGTTTTGTCTTACAGGCGTTAATAAAGAGGAATCAGGCCCAGAAAATACTGAGAAAATGAGCAGGTGGAAAGAGAAAATTAAGAAGCATCTGATGGTACTTTAGCATTTCATCAAGTAATTTAAGGCATACCTGAATACCATTTGCAAGGAGCTGAGAACTGCTTGGAAGCATAGTGCACTGTTCCCTCTCACTGACAGCAATGACAGCTGAGACCATTTGGCAAGACATGTTGTTAACCACTGTTAATTACTAGTTCTCAGATCTCCTTCACTACTTACCCAGAGAGGCATCTTACAAGTGATATCCGAGCAGGAGCTCTGTGTCCTCCGTGGTAAGCAAGAAGATAATCCCTTCCTACAGCTACATAGGGAGCTAGCTCTCGTCTCACCCTGTTCATGCTCTCTGCTTTGTAGTCTCTTCCCCTCCCCACCAAATGGTTTCATCAAAGGGAAACTGCAGTGTGATGCATCTTGGAAGGAACTTTTAGAAGTCATTGGTCCAATCTCCTGCTGAAAGTGCAGCCAGCCTCAAAGTTGGATCTGGTAGCTCAAGGCCTCTGAGGAGATCCTTACCCTTTTCAATCTTCTTGAAGTATTTTTAATGAAAGAAAGGTAGTCTGCTCTTATACCAAGCAAAAGAAGTATAACTGACGCAATACAATACCCTTTTGCTTTCACCTAAGTGTACAGATCAACAGATAATTTTTATACAGTGTCAAGTCCACTGTAAGTATTTTGCAATAAGAATACAACCTTCTGGCCACAGTCTCAGAGGGCGCAGTCTGGATGCACCATGTATCTAGGTTAATCTAAGTGCAGCTACAACCATAGGGCATAAGACAATCTCCTGGTTTATGTACTAGATCGAACTTTTCAAGTATAGCATGAAATGAGATAAAATAAATTCATTATTGAAACTAAAATATTCACAAAGCATAACAGACTTAAAAGCAGAAGTAGTTTTACATCTAAGTTGCTTTTTACCTTGACAGAAGATATACTCTTCACTTCATTTCCCAGCTCTGCCACTGATTTCTGTGACTTTAGATAAGTCATTTAGATCAAATCTTCTCAACAAGTGTAGCTAATACTAAGTGCATGAACACATATGAAGGCTTTTATATGTAAGAATGACATAGATCTTCTGGAGGTCAAATGCCCAAATCTACATTTAAAATTTTGATCTCCAGACCTCTGTGTCCTGTTTTGTAAATTTTAGAAATGACTTAAATATGATGCAGGGATATTTGAAGGTATTGATTAGCTCAAATGCACACAGTGGCTTAAAAATGTAGAGTATATGATTACTATCAAATAGGTCAGTATTTAACCAATACTCATGTCCTCGTTAGCTTAGGCATTTTGTCGATTTTGTGTCTCATTTTGGATATTTAATACATAATCAGCTTTCTAAACAGCCTGCTGGACACAGGCACCAGAGTACATGAGATTAACACTATCTGAGAAATGAACCCTCCTTAGCCAATACACTGTCTAATGCACAGGCCTCCATAGTCACCTCCCTGACCTCCTAGCCCATTTAGACACAAGAAATGAAAGACTTCCACTGCTGATGGTGAAAATGAATGGTTAAAAATCCAAGGGACAAAAAGGAAGCTAAATATTTTACGGAGACAAATACACAATTCCAGGAGGCAGACTTCACAAGATGAATGGTTTTAACAGGATGGATGAGGTCTGCACTCACAAGTGCTCTTTCTTAACTCGTGGAAAACCATCTGTGCCTTTCCTGTCTTATTACCCCAGAGGAATACATGCTCTTTTCCCTGCTGCATGGTTCAGCTCACAGCCCAAAAAGACAAAGTACAAATCTATCCTGACTTATGTATGATTTAGACACCAGAGTCATTTATGTCCTGTTCCAACACTCACTGAAGTAAACTAAAAACCTGCCAGTCAAGCCAGGGATCATGGATAAGAACCAGAAAGCATTTTTCACGCTAAGTTCCTGACTTTCTCTGTTGGGGTTTTCTCTATATTTATATATTTTTTTCTTATAGCCTCGTTGCGGTTTTGGGTTTTTTTAAATCCTATTATGTTCTAATTCCTCACCACATTACAGACAGGCATGCAATATTTTGTATTCATCAAAGGGGGATGGACAGGAATTTGACTTGGCTGCCACTCTTGTAGCTGGCCTCTCCGACTGGTCTAACACAAAGACAATATTGAAACACATTTTGCAGACTTCTTTAAATTAAAACTTTAATAATGTCCAGAAGCTGAAGTAAAATTTAAGCCCTAATGTGCTAGGTGAAAGGAGAGAAACTCTCTGATCCAAGGAACAAGACACTTAAGGAGATACTTGGCAAGATGACTGGGAAATGCTTCCAGATTATTAAATTAACTATATTTTCTGTATTTCTTCTTTTGGCCTCTTTTGCCCATGAAACTAAATCTTCTTTCTACCTCTTCTTCCCAGAGCTGGTATTAGAAAATATCTGTAACTAATTCTACTAACCACATAAATGCTTGCCGCTGCTGAGGGGAACAAGGGGATACTCCCTCATTCTTTATCTCACCTTTTACTTCTTCCTGAGCTTTCTAGCTCTGCTGATTGCCCTAAAAGAGGAAGCAAGATGGTTTTGCCTTCTAAGGTGGGTTTGAAGGCAGCCACAAACAGTTCAGTCTTTTCCAAAGTGCCTTAACAGTGAATAAGCCAATACGCCACTGTTCAACAATCCCTCCTGCTGGCCTCTCAGAGTAGTTATCTCCGAGATATCGACAGGGGCTAAAAAACTAGTAGCATCCCAGTTTTGTGATCTGGCTGAGGAACCTCTATCTCTATCTCGTGCATTTACCAGTTACCTTTCTCTATGTTCAATTTCTTTTTCTTCCAATTCTTATCTTTGCACTTACTCTAGCCTTTATTTTAGGGTTCTTCTTCAACTATCTAAACCCAGCACAAATGATAGGGCACAATCTATTTCTCATTTATGGACTGCTTCCAGTGACTTGCTGCCAGCCCACACAACATATATAAATCATGGATTTTGGACTTGCAGCCTTGCATCAGCTAAAGAGATGAGTAAAATTACTTGTTGTCTTACACCTCCCTGTTGACAAAGTGACTCCCAGCTGAAAAGATTCACATGTGCTCTTTATTTCAGCAAGAAAGAAACATCCATCTCACTCTTCAAATGTGCTCCTGAGACAAGAAAGGAGTGTGCAAGCAGCTGTTGTGTAGGACTATTCAATTTGTTAAAATCATGCCCACTTCATTTTCTCCCAGTGTAGGTATGACTATACATGATGATACATATCTAATGGTGTCATTTTCGTGGCTGTAAATCTACTCAACAGAATTCCAGAGGAAATTGCCATCAGCAAAGAAATCAGACTGGAAATTTTCAGTCTGGCAGCTTTTATTGTTCTATTTTGCTGTTTTTCTAATAATCACTTTTAAATGTGAGAGGTGAAATATTTTGTAAACATATTCTTGAAATACAGTGCAAAATTTCCTCTTTGTCACCTTTGTCCCTGGAGGACGCGGCCAACCTTGATAATGAGTGGAAATACAATATGCCTATCTTTTCTGAGGCACACACAACAATAGGATAAAGACTTGTTTCTATACGTGATGACCCTTCTTGGCTCTGTTCTAGATTTTTCTCTTTAGGGCCTTACCATAAATACACACAACCTCTTAAAAAACACCATTTACAGTCATAGCCCCTTAAAAAACAAATACTGCCCAATCTTAACCAAAACATCTGTTTCTTTTCTTACTGAACCTGGCTCTTTGAGGAATATGTGATTTGGAAGCGGCATCTCCAGTGCACTGCAGATACTTTCAGTTTGATGTAATTTTAAGACTGGAAGTACCTGCCAATGGGAAAGGCTCCCATTCAGCACTAGTTTTTATCTCAAATCAGACCTAAGTCAAATCCCCAAAACTTTTTGATATAAAACTAGTTTTGAGGAAAAACTAATCAGGACCTTCAATCTCTTCAGCAATGTAACACAGCATATAAGCAGGGGCTACTGTAAATTACAGTCTTCATGGAAGAACTGCAAATCATAAGTAGGGACATAAAGTGATGTTACCACCCTTTAGAGTAACAAGATCACAAAATACTTGAAATTCAAAGGGGATGTTATCTAGCCTACCCCCTTCTCAACTGCAGAGCTGAGTTCCACTCCAGCTCTGAGTTGCACTAACCTCAATGCTAGATCAGGTTGCTCAGAACTTTGAAAGAAGTATATTAGTTCTAAATTTCTTGAGAGTAAATAATGCAGAAATCTATCTTTTCTTAAAGAAAAGATCATTTTGATTGAGCATTTTCCTTCTTCTTCCTGACGATGGAACACTTTGATCAACACGGTTATATGAAAATATACCCAGAGAAGCTGCTTTTGTGACTGAATTCAGCCATTCTTTCTCTGTTCCTAGAAGTAAACAAGCTAGGCTCTTCTTTGACTCGCAGATTCTTAAGTGTATGTAGTGAGTGCATCCTATCACTGAAAAGGGACAAAGAGACACATTGCATTCTAGTGGCTCAGTGTGGTAAAATACTTCCGAGTATGAGAATACTACTCATATTTCTCTAATCACTACTTTTAAAAGGGCTTATTTAACCTGACAATTTAAATAGGGTTTTGCAGTGAGCAGCTTCAGAAAATAATGAAAAGGCAAGGCTGCAGAAAATGAACTCCATTTATCAGAAAAATAATTTCTGGGCCATTCTAGTAACAGTATTTCATTTCTTATGCCAAAAAGAAAAAAAAACAAACAAACAAAAAAAACAAACAACCACACAAATAAAGACAGGAACAGGTCTAAAAAGCATAGAAGCAAAGGTCTCAATCCTGTAAATACATAAACAATTTGTCATGGCATGCGTCAGTCTGTTCCAGTCACGAGAGCTGCTTGCAATGGAAGGGTATATTTGTGCTCAATTTCTACACAATAATACATCAGATATCAACTCTTTCTATCCTGCTTCTGACATCCCACAAGCACTGACAAAACTGAGTTGTTAGGAACTATATGAAAGGAAATACCTGAAATATCTTTTAATGGGAATCATAACAATATCACACTTCATGTCTCTGTTCTTTAAATATCTCCTTAAAAGAAGCCTCTGCAGTGTTGTCTACAACTGCCTTAATTCTTTCAGCAACATGTAAGACTACAGAATCCTTGTAGTTAATACATATACTATGCAAATGCATGCAAACTAAATGCTGCCTTCACTTTCCTCATGTATATCCCAACACTTGTTGAATGTCTTCCTAACTTATCCTGGATGATTTGTTCTCTAAAGTCAGGATTGTCTTTTTGACAATATGGCATAAAGACCTTAATCTTTAACCTCTTGAGCTAGCATCAGAGGGAGAAGGAGCTTGTGAGTCTCCTAAAACTGGGTTGAAGAACTCAGAAGGTCAGCAGAGTTGCTTCCCGCAGGTAGTGAGGAGGGGGGCAAAGAAATTCTACTGCTGGGGGGTATCTCTCATTAGTCATGCAGTGCTGGACTGACATGCCTTGAGCGGTAGCAAATTCTGTAATGTTAAGAAAGGATGTTGGATAAGTGGTGTAAACACAAGGCTGGGAGGTACAAAAAGGGATTCAAGTGAGTGTTACAGATGTTTATTTGACATGATTACAGACTCACTAAATTATTCTGGCTGCAGATATTATAGGATAAGAAGAATCCCATAGCTCTTATCATATATTCTCTTCTTACTTTGATTATTAAAGGTGATAACGTCAAATCACAGTTTTGATATTTACAGTTAATTCTTTAAAAGCACTGTCCTAAGTGTTTTACAGGCTCTTAAAAGAAATTAGAACCTGCACTAAGATCTTAATTGACAGCACAAAAAAGAGGGATAAAAATGGGGCACAAGGGTATGACTTTTGAAGTGTACCTTTTTTATATCCTGCGGGAAGGGTGACGGCGTTGAGGCTTACTGAGACCTGATGGAAAGTGAAACAGCTAGAAGGATAAGGTGATCTGAGTGTGGGACAGCATCATGCTGCCTACAGATCCCAGGATAAAGCACACATTCAGTGTGCTCTCTCGTTTGCTTTTGGAGCTTGCCCACTGTGCTGAAATTCCATGTACACACTACACGTATCTCCAGCTTGCCATTTTTTTGCCATCCAAGAAGACTGTTTACAAGCTGTACTTGAGTCAAGGGATTACTGTAGGTATAAAATGACAACAGATTCATCACTAAGAAGATGAAATATGCTACCCATTTCTTTACCTGCCTCTTTTCTCTAAGTATAAATATTAACAGGGTTTGTTTTTTTTCCTGCACAGGTAATCATTTCACAGTTCCCAAGTTTCATTTCATAGCCTTCAAACACAAATAATTTATCTTAATTTTTAAAAATTTGAAAATTTGATATAAAATTTCAAATGTATTTTATCACTATAGTTATTGCAAATTGTCACCTGCTCATTTTCAAGTAAGAAAAATTATATACCCATCCTAATTCCTTTTTTTTATATTTCCTGGGGTGTATGTGGTATAAAAACTCACACAGCCAAGAAACCAGTGGGGCCCATATATCTGACAACAAATAATCCAGAGATCCCAAGCCTGGTTTCCTGTTCTATTTTCAGTGCACATTGTTACACTGTAATGCAATTTCACTAATTAATGATGCTGCTTTCACACTTAACGCCAGTCCTGCTCCTGCCCTGTGGCTAGTGTACCTGCTCCCACAGTAGTTCTCCCCATTGACTGGAGAACTGCAATTCCAGTTGGACACTTAGATTAGGAGTATCCTGGGACTGCGAGTACGTATTTCAAATTACTCAAAACAGTCAGTAATACAAATATCAGCATTTTCAGTCATCACCTCCACATACAGAGTGAGGTGTGAGGCACACTCTGTTCTGAGCATAATCACGAAGACATACCTTCCCCCACTCTACATTTAAGAAAGCACAAAGTATTACTAGAGAGAGTTTGCAGTTACCACTTTTGCATTTTTTCCCCCTAGCTTGGTTAAAGTTTGTTGTCATCCTTCCTATAGATCCTATCCTATGGAAAACAGGAATAATTTCCCTCTTTTTTTTTCCGCGATCTTGCATTCTTTTTAATCATCCAACATTGTCTGGACAGGACATTATCTTTGTACACTGTGCACTTTCTGATTCCAAATGAAAATGAACACTGTGAAAAAGATCATTAATAAACTGGAAACATTTCTTTGTTTAAGAATAAAAGGTTCCCTCCAGAAAGTTTATGCATAATGAAGGTGAAATATTAATACGGAACTGGTCCAAGATGGTTTCATGCATCATGCTTTGAGACTGCATTATATATCTTGCTTCTAGTAAGCATTTGACATGCCTCAAAATATGAAAAAAAGGCAAAAAACTATGTCATGTCTACTATGTTAGCACCAGTGAATTTCAATTGGTTTAGTTTACTAGTTCTTATATATGTTTAATCAAGATGAAAATATTTCCAACCCAAAAGGTCTGACTTCCCTAAGACAGCCCAGAAAAAATATTTTTATAATCCTATTAATAAGTTATATGCTTATCTCATAGGCCCTATAAATACTAAACCCAGCATAGAAATGAGTGGGAAAAGAATTTGGCATGATCATTAGCAATGTTTTCAAGAAGAAAAACTACTGAATAAGATATATGAGAAAATAACCACAAGAAAAGAGAGTAAGAGCAAAAATTGAAGTCACCACAGTGTATGGTTGTCTTTAAAAATACTGCGAACTAGTGGCAAAAGTGTCCAGATTAACCTTCTAGGCTTTTAGGCACAAAGCAGCCTGATACCCAGAAGTACAAAACAAGACATCTACTTATGTGCCTAAATTCTGGGGCGCTCAGCAAGTCTCAACATGCCTAAAAGTCATGTTCGGTACTCATCAAGTTTCATTTAGCCTGAGTGAGTGAGAAAACATCACTGGAGTGGACGGAAAGACACACTGCTGTATTTTTAATCAGGTTTATTGACTGCAGAAGAAACTGAAGTTCAAACCACATTTGTAAATCACACCACCAGTTGTTTAACCAACTGTAAAAGCTTCTAGAGAATGTTTATGCACAAGAGTGGTAATATCATGGCTTTGGAAGTTTACTTCTGCCATGGTCACTCATTTTGGACATCACCTGTTCTTTGTAAAAGGGGTTATTAAAGAGCTGCCAAAGAAAGACTTGTGTCACAAAGACTATTTTTATCAAAATTATGACAAGATTCTTCTGCATTGGTGGCCTGGAAAAGCATGCTATATTTTCCTAAAAAAAAAAGATCTCTTGCAAAGGAAACATGTCTGCATGACACTGTAGGAGCCTCAGAAACATCTGTCATGGGTTCAGCAGTTGCAGTCATTATTCTCCTTCTTGGTAGCTGGTGCAGTGCTGTGTTTTTGACTTTCAGCCTGGGAACAGTGCTGACAGCACCGATGTTTTTGGTTACTGCTTAGTAATGTTTTGTCTGACTTTCTCAGTCTCATGTTCTGTCAGGGAGGAGGGGAAGCCAGGAGGAAGCAGAGAAGGACACCTGACCCAAACTGACTAAAAAGGTATTCCGTACCACAGTATGTCATGCCCAGGATGTAAAAACTGGGGGCAGGAACCCAGAAGAGTTAGTTGACAGCTCAGTTGCTGGGTGCTGAGCAGTTGTATTCTCTTCCCTTGTTATTTCCCTTATCATTATTATTATTGGTGTTAGCAGCAGTGGTTTGTGTTATACCTTAGTTACTGGACTGTTCTTATCTCAATCTGTGGGAGTTACACTCTTTCAGTTTTCCTCCCCATCCCTTCAGGAGTGGGGGGAAATAAAGAGGAGGGAGTGAGTGAGCAAACTGCATGAAAGGCTTAAACCATGACAACATCAAATACATATCCCAAGGTCATCGCACTCAGGAGTGTATAGCACACGGATAAGACGCATTGAATTTGAAAGGGTCAAATGTTACCTGTGCTGAGCTACTGTACTGGGAAACAGATCAGCACCAGGAAAGTCATAAATTGCTGACGGGGGCCCAGCCAGTGTGGTGTAATACTGCTCAGTGGAGTTAGTCAATGGGAAACATGAGGTCAAGCTATATTAGGGCATCAATTCCTAGTCTTTAAAATAAATAGTACCTGTCTAAATGCAAGATCAACTACTTTGGTTACAAAACAGCAACTAAAAAATCTGTTGCCATCTGTTGCATGTGCCACAGCACATACTTATGGGATAGCTGCAGCGACAAACCTGCTCAAGCAGCAGCGCTCAGGTCAGTGCGGTAATGAACGGGTGGCTGATGGATGGAGGGATGTGCCGTTAAACCTTCAGAGCTAGGCAAAGTATCAAAATTGCCTTCCACTGCCGATTCCCCTTCACATTATCGTTAACATCAGAACCCATGTGTGAATTTTCACAGAGAAGTGTCCTCAACCATTATTTTCTGTTGAGAAGTTCGCGCCCCGGCGGCAGCGGCTGCCCCGGGCTATGGAAGCCCCGGCGGCTCCCAGCCAGCCCAGCCTAGCCCTCAGCTCCACTGCCCTGCCGCCATGCTCTCAGCGCCCGGTAGGGCCCTATCCCGCCGGTGTCACCACACACGGTTCGCGGCGGGTAGAGGTGCGCTCCGCTCCGCGCATGCGCGGTGCAGTAGGGAATTGTTGCTCCGCTCTGCTCAGCGCGAAGTTGCAGCCCGCGGCTCTTCCCCGGGTGAGGCGGCAGCGGCGCGGCCGCAGTCAGGACGGGGTGCGCGATGGCGGCTCGGCGGGACGGCTCGCGGGCCCTGTTGCTGCCGCTGGTACTGGCTGTGGCGTGCGCGGCGCGCAGGTGAGTGCCCCGGGACGCGGAGGGGCGCAGCCATGGGGTTGCCCGGCAGCCACCCTCACCTGCCTGTGCTCCTTCCCGCAGCGCCGACGGGCCCAGCAACATGTCCTACGTGAAGGAGACGGTGGACAGGCTGCTTCAGGGCTACGACATCCGCCTCAGGCCCGACTTCGGAGGTGAGGGGCCCGCGCTATCCCGACCCCCGTCCCAGACCCCCGGGCGCGTCCTGCGGCTAACGCTGCCTCCGGTCCCCCCGCAGGTCCGCCCGTGGATGTAGGCATGCGGATAGAGATCGCCAGCATCGACGTGGTCTCCGAAGTCAACATGGTGAGTACCGCCCGGAGCGGCGGAGCCCTCCGCGCCATAGCGCCGCCTGCCGGCCGCGCCGCCCTGCCCCGCCCGGTGGGTGCACCCAGCTCCGCCGGCAGCACCGTCCCGCGGGGACCGGCTGCAGAGGGGAGTCGAGCAGCGAGCGGCAGCGAGCAGTGTGGCATAGCCAAGCACATAGCGGTTGCTAGGAAAAGTTAGTTGAATTGTTGAGATAATGTTTGCCTGCCTGAATGGGCACTCCGGAAGTGCTCCCTGCCTTCCTCATCAAAATATCTGCTGCAGGTCTGAGGTTTGAATGCTTCTTACAGTGCTTTGCCCTTTGTGTAGTCGACAGCTGTCTTCAGAAATGCTGGAGTTTCTTGACCTGTAGCAGCAGATGGACAGGTGTGCTTTTCTTCCTGTTAAATGATTTAGAGAGTTAAGACACTTTGCAGACTACTGGTGTTGAGTAAAAGGTGCAAAAAGAAGAAGAAAAAGCTTCTAGAAAATACTTTATTGTAGAAGGAAAAAAACCAACATTGCAGATTAAGTCCATAAGGATGTTGTCTATCCAGCTGTCAAAATCAGAAAAGTCTCCTAGCTACAGGTGTGAAACATACTGCATTTGATTCCAGTTCTGCTGCTGAAGGAATGCTAACAAAGGAAAGTTTAAAGAGCAAAAATATGTCTGTATAGTGCTTGCCTTGTTTGACAGCCTTTTCCCAGAAGAAAACAAAAAAAATCAGGTACAAGTTTGAATATTTACAAAATCATCTTGAATTAGAATGCACCATGGGTGTTTTGCTCTCACTCTTTTCTTACTTTTAGTCTCATGAAAATCTAAGATGCTTTCTTTCCATAGGGGAATGCCTGTTTAGGTAAAAGTTAGTTTAAAGGAGCCAAAAACCTTGTACTTCTGTCGTGATCACTTTATTTCACTCAAAAAGAAGTTGTATTTGCCCGTCCAAAGTAATTTACCCTGGAGTGGGGATCTTTTCCTTGGTATATTAGTTGTCATTAAAGCAATCTCATCAGAGATTGTTCCCATCTTTATTTTTTTTTTGTTTGTTATATATACATACAGCTCCTGTTTGTGTGTAACTGATATATTTGCGTATGAACATGCTTGGCAGAACAGGGAGGAGAGGAGGTTTGTCACACTGGTGTAAGCATACCAGGCTCTGCAGAGTGTTAATACCACACAAAGACAACATCTTGTAAGTTTCATCTCCTGGAGTTCCTGTTGCTATATTGTGCTTTCAGGGAGCCTCATGGTCTGGACGGTGCAGATGAGGCAGAGAAAACCCTCATTGAAATAGTTGAAGAACAAACCTCTTCCAACTCCAACCAGTTTCTGCCACCCTGTAATGGGATTGCTGCTTCTGGAAAGTGTTACACCCTGGGAAAGCCAAACACAGGAAACACTATCACAAAAATACCTGCCCTGAAAGATCCAGATCTTACCTTGTAAAGTCTCAACACCTGAAACTGTTGATTTGGAGGGAAATGGATGTGGCATTTTCCAGTGGCAATGTCACTGCAGGGCAGTAACTGCAGTGCACCAGCGCACGGCATTTCTGCTTATCTTTGATGCGTGTAGCATACAACTCCTTCCGTTCCAATCTTTACACAGCCTCTGGGAAACTGTAATTTGAACTTCATGGTTTTTAATCAAGGGAATTTACATGCTAGATGGATTATTTGGCTAATCTCCACTTGCAGGGGGGCAGCTTGGCTAAGACTGGTCAAAAAAGATGTTTTCATTTCGTAAAATGTCACATCTCTCACAGTGGAAGAAAGCGACTATTCCCAGGCACAGGCATTTGAAAAAACAGTCCCCATTCTGAATCAGTCTGAAAGGAGCTTTCAGATATTGCAGGTGCTTAGCTGTACATGCCCATGTCTAGAGTGTTTTTTGCTGCAAGGTTGCTAGAGACTGTTACATAGTCTTTTGGACAACAAACAATAATTTCATCTGTCTTTGCAGAAATGAGGGGACTGATATCTTAAGAAAAAAATATCTGCCTAGTAAAATAATGCTTTATTCTGGCATTTTTTTCTGAGAATCACAGCCTTGAAATGCTTAATGTTGCAGCAAACTGTGAATCATTCACCTTATCTCCTTTAATTTTAAACTACTGGCTTGTAGATTACTTTTTGTTTAGTAAATGCTACCATTCTGTGGCTTCAGAACCAGAATTGTTTGCAAAAAGATGCTGGTTTATAGCTTCTATTGCCTATGGGGCAGTTTTGCTGCTGAAGGAAACTGGGAACATGAGCAGGGGGAGCAGCACCTTCATACTGGGAGCTCATCCTGACAGCAGAGCTGTTTAGTCAGTCTCACCCAGGCAGTATTGGAGGGAGTTGTCTCATCCTTTGGCTCTCCTCAGGCACATGAAACCTTATTTCCAGAATGAAAGAGGCAGCTGTTCTAAATCCTGGTACCCAGAGGCAGGATTAATTTTTTTATTTACATCTCAGTGCTTAAACAAGAGCAAAGATTAAAATAATTGTATATATACATATATATATATATTCACATGCTATATATATATCTATATACACATGCTATATATATACACATATATATATAAAAAATACACGTAGCCTATAAATGAGGTGTACCTCTTTGGAGTATTAGCTGAGAATTTGTAAGGTAGGCTGTCTGCCAAGTCAACAGGCTGATTTGTGTGTCCAAGTAAATCCAGTTGAAGTATAGACAACAGCTATTGTGAATTCTGTGAACACCATCAGTAATAACTGCACATGCAGCTTGTCTAGTTTTAGTGGTTTCTTCAAATATAGCTAAATGTTATGAAATACTTTACTAGTAAATGAATCAAGACTTGCACAGCCTTAAAGTCAACCATTCTGTTATTTCTCCTGAGTACTTGGCCCTCATCTGTTCAACTCTTTGAAATGTATTGTTTTATAGCTGCCTTATAGTTCAATAGTACTGTAGTGAGTGGCGATAGCAACTTTTACAGAAGAATTATTTGAAGCACTCATTATTGTAACTCTCCCATTTGGCATCAGATATATTGTCATATATTGATTTTTGCAGGTAATAAGCTGAAGAGCTTGTCAGACATCAAACAACCAGAAGTAGAATATAAAAGTCCTAATGACCATTGCCTGGTTCTTACTGTACTTTCTTCTGAATACCATAAGTTTTAATCTGTTTCCATCAGATATTCTCATTCTTGCTACACTGTCTGCAAGCATTAGCTTCCAAAAGTACAAGATGACCCTTTGCTTTGTCATAGTTAATGGCTGTTCAGCTAACTTTCATCCATGCCAGGTTTCTTTAGAAGTATATCAGACATTTACATGAATATAGAGAGTTCCTTAAGAACCATGCTACAACTGTTAAGCTGCTGTGACATGAATTATCTGATTTAGTGTGATACCTTTACATGGCTAACAGAAGGTGCTGCTTGTACATCAAGAATAAATATGGATAGCACGATTCATGGTGACTGCTGTCAAGCTTTAGGGCAAGCAAACAAATAGCATATTGGTAAAACTCCTAGGAAACAGTCAAGAAGTAGCTGGACTCTGCAAAGAAAATTCACATGCAGTACATGACATAATTTTCTCTAAAATGCTCCTCCTGAGCAGGTGGTCAAACCTTCATACTAGGCAAAAGATAGCTGTACATGTTCTAAAATATTGAAAACTAGTGTACATGATAAAAAACCTCTTAAAATGCAGTTAAAAGAGACACCAGAAATTAAAAAAAAAAAAAAGCCCATTATTGTGTAGTGAGAGCAGTGTGCCTTATCTACCGTACTGATTACACTGACGATGATTTCTTTTGTGTGGTAGCACATTGAAGGCTTTGTGTCCTAGCAAAAAAGGGGGTAAAGAAAACACAGAATATATAATTTTTCTGTTTCTGTGCACCCCAATTCACTTTTACTCAAGGCTTTAAAATTTATGTGATCTCACAAATGTCATGGGTTCAGCAATTGCAGTCATTTTTCTTGTTCTTGGTAGCTGACGCAGCGCTGTGTTTTTGACTTTCAGCCTGGCAACAGTGCTGATAGCACCAGTGTTTTTGGTTAATGCTTAGTAATGTTTTGTCTGACCAAGAATTTTCTCAATCTCATGTTCTGCCAGGGAGGAGGGGAAACCGGGGGGAAGCAGCGACAGGACACCTGACCCAAACTAGCCAAAGAGGCATTCCATACCATGGCATGTCATGCCCAGGATGTAAAAACAGACAGCAGAGACCTGGAAGGGTGGAGAGGCACTGCGTGGTTGGGCTTGGTATCGGGTGGTGAGCAGTTGTATTCTCTTCCTCTGTATTTCTCTTGTCATTATTATTATTGGTGGTAGCAGTAGTGGTTTGTGTTGTACCTCAGTTACTGGACTGTTCTTAACCTGTGGGAGTTGCATTCTTTTGATTCTCCTCCTCATCCCCCTGGGACTCGGGGAAGAAAGAGGGGGGAGTGAGTGAGTGAACTGCCTGAGAGGCTTAAACCATGACAACAAATAAGTCACAAATCTTGGAGAGAAGCAGGATTTCATCTGTTACCTACTGCTCAAAAGTCACTACCTGGTTCTCAAGATCCCTCAAGATAGTTTCTTTTATGCTTTCAACATCCCAACCTGTTGGATAAAGTCTTTTTGCACCAGAAAGAATTTAGTTTAGCTTAAGGCACTTTCTGTGGTTTTTGAGAAAATAGATAATTAAACAAACCAGCTTCATAGATTTCTTTAGTTCATTCATTTCACATGATACCACCTTCTCAGATTTTGTCTCAATCCTTCTAGCCGATACGATTGTATGCAAGAAATTAGACCTAGAGATAGCCATTATCTTCTGGTGCATCTTTGACACCATGGCTTATGCTGAATGATGAAGTCATGTGTTTGAAGCACAGAGTAGAGCTGTATGTTACATTTGATCCTTTACTCTGTCATAACTGCAGATCATTATTGGTTTGGAGAATGAAATAACTCCCACAGTGCTTAAAGCCTATGTTATCAGAGACCTTTTTCTACTACACCTGTTTATCTTTCCCTGGAAGCAATATAGTGTTTCTCTTTTTTCCTTTTTCTTGCTTTAGGGCTGCTCCCAGGCCTGCTGCTGAAACACTGGCTTACATTACAAATTGAATCCAAGAGAAATGCACTTTCTGGTGTACTAGAAGTTTGCAGATACGTTAACTTTATAGGCTTATAAACAGTTCTGTGTCTGAAGGCTTAACTATATTAGCTAGCTCAGAGCATCTTTCTTTGTTCACTTTGGGTAGTGAACAGTTCTGCAGGTGTGGAAAACTGAAGAGCAAACCTGTGTTTTCCCACTACGTGATTTCTAGAAGGAATCGTACTGATTTTCAGAGTGTGTCTTTCTGTGTGTTATGGGTTCAGCAGCAGCAGTCATTTTTCTTTAAGCAGTAGCTGGTGTAGCACTGTGTTTTGGATTTTCGGCTTGGGA
>JASSUY010047376.1:0-13650 GCA_032466535.1 Forpus xanthops
CATTTCTGGCTAAAGCAAGTTCCCCCCCCCCCCCCCCAACAGCCTAACCCTGCAAATGCTTTTCCCTAGTTGGTTCTTGCTCCACACCTTTGGTCATAAGAGCTCAGGGATAAGGAATTACACCAGATTAACACACCTTCTCTCTGCTTACAGATCTACAGGGCAAAACTGGACACAAAGCTCAGGGTCTGAGCAAGCCATGAGTCTTTTGACCTCAGATATGCAGAAGGAGAGCATGTAGCTGAGACTAAAGGTAAGAAGAAAGTAGTGGCTAAAGTTGTCAATAATAGACTTCTCAAGTCTCACTCATCTCCTTGTCATCACCTCCTCCATACTGCCACCTGCTAAAGCATTCGTAGTGACATAGCTACTATCTTCTCCTCCCGAGCCATGTGTTTATCACCAATGCTGGACACTTAGAGTGAGAGTTATCATATTTGTGTGCTATAGAGAAAGCACCTAGAAGGGACTCACCACCCTCTAAAAAGAAATAGAGCCTCTCCTTCAAATTCTCTGTATGGCCCAACTTGGATGCACACTTCCATCTTATGAACCACAAAGCAAATATTCAACTCAGACATTCCCCTGGCTATGGCACCCAATATAGACAGATGCATGCATTGTCACTACAGGAAATTACAGGAGAATTTGACCAGCTTCCTTAGCTTTTTTAGAGCCTGGAGTGAGATCAGAAAAAGTAAATTGACAATTGCAAGGCTGAAGAATACAATGATCTCCATCTGTAAAATACCAGTATAAATTGATGTAAAATAATATTTATTCAGAAGATGAAGGATGCAGTACAATTAACCTTACTTAGCATGTGTACAAGCAGAGTTCTGGTGACCAACATGAAAGCAAGTAAAAGGCATTTCTTGAAAAGTGTTATTTTAAACATGTCCCCTCTTTCATAGTAAGAAGTGAAAAATGTGATCTTCACACTTTCCAAGTTACACAGAAAAGTGGCATCACAGAGACAGGGGGCTCCAAATTAACCCAAAATAGCAGCTAGAGCACATTAACATTCCTCTTTCTTTTCACATACTATATAGAAGTTTTCAAGTATTTATTTTGAAACTAAAATGACATATAAATCTAAAATCCTTCACTACAACAAACCTTTCCTTGAGGCCATTAATTCATAAACCAGCCTGTGACTGCTTCATTTACACCAGAGATCTGGGTCTGAGATGTGCAGCACTGCTTTGCCCTTTGTATGCTATTCCATTCCAATGCAGTCTTTCGTTACAATTAATATTAGTTAATGAGTGATCAACAAGAAAAGAGATTGAAGAACTGAGTCATTGGAATTCATGTATTACGATACTGCAAGTTTTAAAACTATACAGTCTGTCAGACCCTGTGGAGCTTTCTAGCTAAGTTCAAATCCAAGCCTTTACCTACAGCTTGTCTAAAGCCTACTTTTCTTCATTTCAGATTGTCCCCACACACCTTTCCTTGACTAAACACAGCTGTCAAGAAAAAATCAAAATTTTACCCCTACAATACACATGCCACTGCATTGCTCATAAATAAAACGTTATCAATATTGTTAAAATCTGATCAATTTTTCATACAGCTCTCATGTGTCATAGAATCCATCAGCTACACCACTATTTCAGCCAGAGTCTTCTTTATAGGAGAAACCACCAATCAAGTTGAACTGTCTACCAAGGTGGATGACATCTCAACATTTGTCCCTGCAAACAAACTTAAAAAACACAGGTTGGGCTCAGATTTTCTGTGTGACAGGCTAATAGAGTAGCTGATTGGTGCATCCAGCCCTCTGGGTGGTTTTGTTCTTTATCTCATGATGTATGTATGAGTATCTGCCCTCTGTGTGAGCTGTTCATCAGACAACACTAGGTTGCTATAGTGATTGCTTAAAAAAGAGAAGAAAGCTAAAGCTCAATTGTGGAGAACCCTGAAGCAAAAAAGATGAATAGATGACCAATCCTGAAAATGAAATTTAAGTACCATTTTTCCTGAATTCTCCTAAAATTATTTACAAGGAGGTATATTCTCCTTTATAAAAAAAAAAAAAAAGGCAACTGGTTTCTTCCATTAAACTTTTCTGATTGATATGTGTGTTGGAAGGGATCATAAAAAATGGTTAAGGTGAAACAGTGGAGAAAAAAAAAAAATAATGTTGATTTTTTACTTACCCAAGAAGATCTTTTTTTTCCTTTTTTCTACAGATCCAAATAGGAACAAGATTCTCCTCATGTAGCAGAAAACTATGTAAATCATAAGGAAGTTAAATAAGACATTTAAGGCCAAAATGGGTCATTGCTTCCTGAAATCTGAACTCAATGACTCTATGTTACTGCTTCAGATAAAGAGTAATATATAAAAGTCCTTAACAAAACAGTGGATGTACAGACATGCAATTCTGTTTATTTGGTGATGAATATTCACACACTCTTACAATTTACAGAGAAGAAACAAAATTAGAACCAGATATCTAATGGAAGCCAACATTTAAGGCTTTGCAATACTTTACTTTGCAGCTTAAATTGTTACTCAGATGTTTTCCTTGGGGAACCTAAAGAACTCAACCTGCACCGCAGTATGACAGCATATTACCTACACAGTGCTTCATGAACCACCATGTCCCTCTGTAACTCCATTTGTCCTACTGTTGTCCAAAAGGTAGACTACTTCAGTTGTCTTGACAGCCTCTTAGGAAAATCTGAGACCCACAATCAAAATAAATTAGTGAAAATTCAGAACAAGTCTCTCCTTAACAAAGGGGAGAAAGGTGATCTTTAAAGTTCCTTCCAACATGAACTATTTTATGGTCCTATGAAAATCAACCACAGAGATAGATATAAGAAGTCAGCATCTATTTATAATATTATATTATTGTTTTGGCCAAACATTCACTACTGCTACATGAACTTTGAGGGGCACAAATAACTCTATATTTTGATGACATCAGTTTGGTGAATTATTTCAGGAATACAGGCATATTTGAAGACACGAAATTCCCTGGACAAATATGGGAAACCAATACCTAACTAAATCTTCATTACTTACCTCATTTCTGTCTAGTTTGTATACCAGAGGATTTAGCTGCCTATTACTGTCACCTTATACAGTGATTTTCATAGCTCTAATTTTAGTGGATTTAATCACTGCACTAATGTTCTTTTTGCTTTAGAGGTTCATCCACTGGGATGTGACAATGCTGGTAGGAAACATTCCAGTTTCTGAAATTTGTTCTGAAAGATCAGAACATTTTGTGTGCTTGGAATTTGTTGGTTTTTTTTTTTTTTTAGTGCAGTTTTAGTCCTTATTCAGAAAAAAAAGTTTATGGAATAGTATCTGCTTTTCAGCAGATGGTGAATTTGCAACAGCTTTCACTTCATCATTCTATTTTCTTAATTAATGGTGGATGAATGGTCTGTTAAGATAAATAGTCTTTGTTCTTATACCTGATTGAAAGAACAGGTTGTAAACAATATAGTGCACAAATTTTCTGATAAACAGCCATCATCTTCCTTGTCTCTGTAAGGATAAGCCTGTACTGATTTAACCACGGCATTCATACAAACTATATTCACCAAGAGAATATTCAAACACATGAACATTCTCAGATACTGAGAAATGCCACTAAGATACCTCCTTCAGACAATCAAGAAACTGGCTAACCAAAGAGGAATGCAGATTTTAATGAAAAGAAGGAATCTAATCTGAAAAAAAGTATTTAGGAAAATTTTTGGTAAATGGCACAATTTGTTGCCATTTTCTTGGCTATCTAATTTCAAAGCTCAACAAAAAAAAAAATAATGATTTGAGTTTACTACTTCATCTGAGTGGGAAAAAAGAAATCTGTTTTCCTTCGCTGGTTTTAAAAGGCAGAAACAGGGCAGGTGGGCAGTCAGGATGAAAAAGCAAAGCTATTTGGCAACAAGCGGGAGATTGTAAACCCCATTATAATTCTGAAACAAAACCTGCCTCAGGTACATATTACGTAGATGCCTTCAAGTATCTTGTGTGATTTATGGACAGCTGCAAGACTAGAAACGTCTATGACAGTCACAGAATTTCATTCCTCTAATGAAGTTAACTAAGGGTATTTAAATGTTATTTCTTAATCTAAAACTGAATAAAACCCATAGTTTCTCTTACGGGTATTTACGCATTTGAGATGAAGTGACTACAGAATGGGAATTCTAAAAGTAATTACTTCTCATACATTTATATGCCAGCCCAGAGTGTTAGCACCTGCTGTTTGCCTTCCCTATATAGAATTATTTGAAAGTTTTTGCATTCTCTCTTAGGAGTGAAATACAATAGGATTTCTACAGAGAACATCAGTTTTCTTTGCTTTTCTAATGTTTACAACTTCCCTGTAGTATTTATCAAGAAATATACAACTCCCCATAGTTAAGAGCTGCGCAGGCTAACAGCAGGAATTCTTGGTGTTGATGGAGCTATTGATCATACAAACATTAAAATTATGTCTCCTGCAGTAAAAGCCAATAAAACAGAGGTACATTAATCAGGAAATCCATGTGCTTGTCAATAGAAAGGCTAACTTTGACAATGTAATGCAGCAGGCAGACCTACTGGATGGTGGACCAAAACACAAGTAACCCAGGTAGTGACCTTTTTGTTTGATTTCTGGGTGAGCTAAAAGACGGTATGAGTAACTGGAATGTACAGAACAAAAGGAGGGAGGCAAGGCATTAAGGAGTTAGTTTAAATTGATACCTAGGAACAAACTTTATTGCTATAGTGGCCTTTTAAGTTGTTCACCTAAAAAAAAACCAAAATACCCAAACCAAAGAAGCAAAAAACCCCCCAAAAAACCCCAAATAAACAAAACCCACAAGAACAAAAAATGAGTTAAAAGCAGTACATACAGCCCCAAAAATCCCTGAAGCAAAACACAACCCCAGCAACTAAGCTCCAAACTTCTGGCTCATGCTTTTTAGTAGCCCTATGTTAAGGGTCTGATTTAGTAGCATACAATTTGAAAATTATTTGATGCTTGGTCTGGGAGGGGAGGGGGAGGGAAGTTGTCAATCACCATCTTTATAATTTTTCTTTAATACATTAACACTATTATTTTATGTATCAGGGTCATTATTCTTTCTTTCATAGCCTTGAATAATAATTTTAAGTAGAAAGTATACTTAAGGTGTGGTCTGCTCTTTCGGCTGGAAACAAAACAGCATACATGGTTTTGGACCAAAACCAGCCCCTATTTTAGCACCTTCCTCATATGGGTTAGCTAAAATTACATATTTCAACCCCTGAGGACAAATCCTAGACCTTAGGAAATATTACAACTTAACCCAGCCCTGCACTCCGAGTAAGTAATTCTAATTGTTTCAGACTGAGTATTGGGCTGCAAGATGCTTTGGGAAAACACAACTTGTATTTTTCTATTTGATGGAGAACAGACAATTAAAAATATTTGAAAATTTGTATGTAAAAAGATAAATTGTATATGAGTTAATTGTAAAAGTTATTGTTCTGAGTTACACTTAAATATTTTACCAAAAATTTGATTAAAAACCATGCATTAAACAATAGAAAGGCAGCAAACAGTAGCTTATTATAGACAATTTCATAATTAAAAGAATTACTGCAAAAAGTTTTGTTATTTGAGCTGACTTTGCAAATCTAGCTTTGTGAAAAAAACAAAACAAAACACACACAAAAAAAAACAAACCAACAAACAAACAAACAAAAATGAAACCCCCACAAAAATCTCACAAAAATCAAAAGACATTGCCGACATTCTGTATCTCTTCATTCGTGTGTGCAGACTGCCAAATTACAAAGCAGTACAACTTTCAAATATGCATAACTAACCTGATTTCAAAATTACAAATCGTTGAAGCCAGGCAGGATATTTTCAGTCACATGACCTTTACCTCAAAACCAAAGACAACAAAAATATCTCTCCCTATCACCATTTTAAGCATTGTCTAAATTTGAAGCTGTCATTACCTTTCCCACTATAATCTAGGAAGGAAAAAAACAAAAGATGCTACAACTCAGATGCAGACCAATCTAAATCAGAGTTTGCCACAACACAGATCAACCTTTTAATTCACTTATTTTAAACTTTCCACAAAGAGACAAAATTAATTCTCAATTTTACAAATTCCATATACAGAATTGTGGTAGACTGGTCAGCGCAGTCCTGACCACTTCATCCTGTATTCTTGCTAATCATACTGATTGAACAAAGACTCATAGCTAACAGGAACTGAAGAGCTAGTGTTTGAGTATGATTGTTTCTGTCCATCCAATTTCAAATCACTTACTAAGCTTACGTCAGTGGATTATTTGTCTTGAGGAGAAATAAAGAGTAATTAGCTAAATAGGACTGAATATCTGCTAGAGCGGTAACAAGTAGAGATACACACACACATCTATACATACAGACATACATACTTATTAGCCACTGAGGTGCTGCCCAATACATATATGCCAACATTAATAATAATATCAAATGAGTTAGCCATAAATATAACCTTCTGTCTTCAAGCTAAACAGAGAAACTACACATCTCATAAAGAAGCATGTCCCACCCTGGATTTGTGATTTACTACTTATTGCACTGAAAAAAATGAACAAAAAATAAAAAGCTTTTTACTCATTTTAGGATTCCTTTTGCATGTGTACTGAAATAAAAGCTGATCTGATACAATCCAAGCCACATAAGAAAAGCACAACATAATGTTAGTCCTACATCTTGTTAATAAATAATATATGGCGGCAAAGTTTACATTCTTAAAATGACAGTAACAAGAATCTATACTTTTTATTCTCCTAAACTGCCCTAAAACTTCTGAAAATTACTTCCTTTTTTCTCAAAAAAAGATTTTTTTGTGTCTCACAGCTCTCATTTTCTCTCTTTCCTTATCTGGGCTCCTCTTCTCTATTATTGCTTTGGTACTAAACATTAACAAAGCCATAACTGGTACAAGCCTAGGCAACTGTTTTTAGGGCAATTCTGTTTGATTTTTTATTAGGTTATAAAAAACATCCTTAAGTATCAGAAATACATTGTTTATATCTTATGATGTTCCACATTCTTCCAAAGTGAAATCTGGAAAGGATTAAGACAACCCCATTCAGATAATAACTTCAAAATCAAATGCCTGACTCAGCAATTAACTATGACTTTGTAAAAGAAATGAAGTTTGAAACACGTGTTCAGGTGCAGACTTCATCACAACGGAGAGTGACCTTGTAGCCTGATTTGATTCATCAGTAGTGCTAGTGATTGCCACAGTGCTGCTAGAGTGTAAAACCATTCCATGGTACTAGAAATGGATCCTTTAACAACGATTAATGTTGACCACTATGATAACTCCTCTCTAGTTTTATTTACTTCTCTAACTGTTCTGGGACATGCGATTATGAAACCTTGCAGTTTCTATCCTCTCCAGTACTTTTTTATTAGACAGGCTCCTCCATTTTTATTTTTGCTCACCTCCCTTCATTTTCAGATGTATTTCCACTTATACCTGAAATATGTTAACTTCTGTTGAAGATATTTATAGAATAGCAGTCACCATTCAATCCAAGTGCTACAAATTTATTTTATAAAACATTATTTAACCTTCATACAACTATATGCCCTAGTTATAGTGCAGAATTAATATGTACTTCATAACTGATAATATTCATGGTTTTGGACATCAAGTTAGATAGACTTACGTTGATAACTAAAGTTATAAACTTTTTTCCTCATAACAGCTAAGTGGAAGCACATTTGTCACTCACATCTCACCATAAAAACATTACAACAACAAGATCTACTTCAGCAGGTGAACAATGAAAATACAGCTGCTGACAGCTTTATTCAGCACTTGTCAGGCTGTAGGTGGAGGATTATGTTCAGTTCTGGTCCACACAAATCAAAAAAGACTGGACAGTGTCCAAACAAGGGCCACAAAGTTTACCAAAGGGCTGGAGAACCTTCCCTTTGAGGAAAGACTGAAGAGTTATGTCTCTTCTCCAGGCTGAAAAGGCTTACTGGGGCCCTAACTTTCCAGTACTTCAAAGGCAGCTACAATAACAACACCAGACTGTTCAGAATGGTATTCCAATAAATTTGAGGTTAAAGACAAAAGAGAAAAAGAACCCCCCAACAAACACCCCACCACCACCTCAAACAGCCAATGTCACCCTCCCAGTGTAACTGCAAATTTAAGAAAGTTTGCCAAGACTATTAATCAAATACCATGGAAATGTTCACATCATTAGGAAAGGAATGTAACAAAGAGAAAATGTGTAAGGAGCTGCATTTTGTAAGACTAAAAAGTATGGAAGTAAGGGAAGGAGATGGCTAGCTTACATGAAAGTGTGAAGAAGATATACTTATGAAGAACCAAGGAAACACCTAGATGACAGGTTCTGGAAAGGAAATATACCTAAGAAAAAAACCAAAGTAAGTATATAAGTTGAAGACTAACTTTAATTTTCATTCTGTGCCACTCAAGCAAGCTCAGAAAGAGTAAGGGAAGAAACGATTTCATCCTAGGGCAGGATAATATAAATTTCCTTCTTGTCCCAATTATTATATTTCCTTCTTTCATTTCATAGTTTTAACTAAATAGAAAAAGTAGAATATGAATTTAATGAATTTAATAAATGTTATTTATTACATTTAATTTGCATAATATTTCATCCTTTAAACATTTACTCAGACTAGGAGACAATAAACGTTACCATTTGTAGCTATGCATTCTTTAAAGAAGTACGACACATGTATTTTCTCAAAACCAGAAGTCTTTGTGTATGAGGTTATGTGGCAACATTTTGGTAGCTGAAGGGGGAAGGAGTGCTACAGGGGTGGCTTCTGTGAGAAGCTGCTAGAAGTTTCCCCTGTGTCCCATAAAGTCAGCTCCAGCCAGTTCCGAGATGGACCCATCACTGCCCAAAGCTAAGCCAATCAGAAACTGTGGTAGCGCCTCGTAATAATGTATTAAAGGAGGGGAAAAAGTTAGGGCCCTGTTACAGACAGAGGGAAGAGTGAGAGTATGTAAGAAAACCAGCTACACAGAAACCAAAGTCAGTGAAGAAGGAAAGCAGAAGGTGCTCCAAGTGCTGGAGAGAGAGAATCCCCTGCAGCCCATGCTAAAGACCATGGTGAGGCAGGCTGTGCCCCTGCAGCCCATGGAGGTTAATGGTGACACAGATATCCACCTACATCCCATGATAGAGCAGGCAGATGCCCAAAGGAGGTTATGAGCCCATGGGAAGCCCATGCTGGAGCAGACTCCTGACAGGATCAGCCAACCTCTGGAGAGAAGACCCCATGCTGGATCAAGTTGGCTGGAAGAACTTGTGAACCAGTGATTGTACAGACAATGGAGGAGTTTCATGAGGAACTGCAGCCTGTGAGAAGGACTCACATTGGAGAAGTTAATAAAGAACTGTCTCCTGGATGACAGAAGAGTGTGAAGACTCCTCCTCCGAAGAAGGAAGGTGCAGCAGAGACAACACGTGATTACCTGATCACAGCCACCATTACTTGTCCCCCTGCACTGCTGGAAGTGAGGAGGTAGAGAATTCAGGAGTAAAACTAAGCCTGGGAAAAAGAAAGAAGTAGAGAAAAGGTGCTTTCAAGATTTTGGGTTTATTTCTTCTTATCCTACTCTGATTTGATTAGTAATAAATTATTTTCTCCTTGTTGAGTCTGTTTTGCCCATGGCAGTGATTCCTGAGTGATATCCCTGTCCTTATCTTGACCTATGAGACTTTCGTGGGATCTGGTACTCAGCAAGAGTCAACATGCCACACTTTGAAAATCAGAACTGTAAATAATGAGGATTTTTACACATTCAAATGTTAAGGTACCAGTGAAGCTTCTTATTCAGACTTTTTTTTTCTTTTTTTCTTCTTTTTTTTTTTTTCTTTTTTCCATCACCACAATCTTATGTACTAGAAAGCATATGGAAATGAATGTTAGCTTTCTCTCATTCAAAAAGGTAGGTATTTCACAGCCCTAATAGTAGCTGCAAAGTAGTAGTGATCTCTAGGAAGTGTCCAGTCCAAAAAGGAATAGAAGAGTCAAAGCCCATTTATGTGTAAATATATCTTTTTTTTTCGTTACACCTTCTTTCTTGAGAGCTCCTGGAGAAATACACAAGACCTCTTCTATAATCTAGGCTTTCCATCACACTGCACTATCACTGACAGGTAGATGTAGTAATTACCTGTAGAACATCTTAAGTCTGTAGATTGAAATCATGGCTAAAATCGTTATTTTTATTTTCTTCATCAAGTAACTATAAATCTGTTAGTGTACTCTACAAAAACATTCAAACTACCTTAATAACTCAGCACTTGTCAACTGTGGTTGCTGCACCTGTCTTGCTGTTTATCATGGAAAGATTTAAGGCACTAGATTATCATTCTTTTTTTTCTTTCTTGTGAGAGAATTATCTCATGAAAGAGTCTGCTTGTTTATTTTTTTTGAGTGTAATTCAGGATTTTGGCTGAAATTTGCAAGATTATAGCCTCTCATAGTGCATACATGAAAACATACATCCTGAAGAGGAAAGATATTGTGCAGATATATCAAAATATTATCTTTATTAACTGCATTTAAGGATAGAGAAGTTTTTCTAGGAAGTGAGTCATTTACAGGTTGATTTAAAACTCATAGGTCACAGAATCATTAGGGTTGGAAGGGACCTCTGGAGATCATCTAGACCTGCTAGATCAGGGGGAAATTGTCTTTAATCTTAATTTCATACATAGAAAAAAAAAAGAGAAGGAAACATCAGGGGGCAGCAAAGGACTCTAGGCAGGTAGAGGACATGACTAACGAGCACTTTCCCTATAGTAATGACTCAGAGGGGCTGAGAAATGTAGGGAAAAAAAAGTTGGTTTTGGTTTATGTCTTTTTCCTTTTTTTTTTTTTTTATTCCTTCTACTAATTCTCCTTTGACTCCTCCTGCTGCTTACAAGTACCAATTTTGCATTTGCTACCTTAGCATATCTCTTAAGAATACTATCAACATCATATAAGTATTTCCTTATAGTAAATCAGATATGAATCAGGTTCCTTTCAAACACCTCCATTTAACTCTGAAATGTTTAAATGCAAATATGATCCTTTAAAAACAAATGGCTCAAACACAAGGTTTCACATCATATTACTCTGATAGTTTAGTACATTAAAAAGGCAAACTTTTATCTACATTTAGCAGACTAAATAAACACATTTTATTAGTTGATCATTTCTACAATAACATGTTGGCAAAAAAGGTATCCACAAATTCAGTTATCAGTGAAAAACTCACTTTTCTGGGGATGATCCAAGTATCAAATTAGCAACATTGTCATAGCTTTGGCTTACTGATACTGTTACCGTTACCAATAATCTTATAACTACATTTTAAAAGGGCAATTACTCCAAAACCCTGCTTGCTAGATAGCAAGTATTTTTACAGCCTAAATGATTTAACTCCCAGATTAACTGAGCTATGCTCCTAGCTAAGAGATCAGTCTTAGTAAGGAGCCAGGCTGCATTTTCGATTATTAGAAGCCTGTATTCAAAAAAGGAACAGAATTTATTAATAGCAGAAAAATCAATAGTACTGATCCCCACATGAATGGTATCTTATCCGGCACTGTGCACAGTTGCAGAACACCTCCATCAGTACGACAAAGCATGAGCTTTCCAGTGACAATGCCCCCAATGAAAGTCATATTCTCCCTTAAGTGAAGTTAAACTTCAGAAGTTTTCTTTTGCTCTGGTGTGGGTTCTTATGACCAATGAATTCACTGTATAATCCTGTCCACACTGGCTAGTCAAATTATAAATCCAACATCCTTGTTTATACAGGAAATTCAATACATCACATAGAGCATGCTACACTTCTGCATTTGCACAGCAAAGCCAGCAGGCCCAGTCAAACTAACTAAACTCAGTGGTTAATACGAGTAGAAACCTATCACAACACATACACAACATTAAATCCTTCAGGATGTATTAAGGAAATCAGTTGAATTAGTTTTCTTACTTATTCCAGCACACATGGATATTACTGGGCTTTTAAGGGGCAAATGTGAGGCTTATGCAGGATCTGCAGTTTTAGCAACTACCTTGAATCTTTAAACATTCACTAGATACCTTTAACAGAAATCAGAAAAAGCTAGAAACAAGAAAAGCTATACTCCCAATATTTCTTTGTCTCTCCATGGTAGAAAACATGACACCAAGATATGCTAAAGGAGAACAGATATTTGCTCGTACAGAATCTACAGAGAATGGAATAGACTCAATTTAATCTACTGAAAGTAAACGCTCTTAGCTGATTAGAGGCCAAAGCAGTTATCTGCAAATGGCTGCCTTAATTTATGCTGAATTTTGCTTCATCGCTATTCTGCACTGTACCTCTAGCCTGAGAGGAAAAGGAAAACAAAAGTGGAGAATAGGAGATAAAAAGAGATCAGAAAGAAAAACAGTATCACTTCTGTGCAATACAGAGATGCATTTCCTCAGCCTTTTCTTCAAAACCACAGAGTTTATTTTGCAGAAGAATTAGCTGAAATAAAGCTTCTGAAACATAATAACCCAAAGAGGATTTATTTAGTTATATATCTGGTTATATATATTCAAAGTACTTTAACATTCAGGTTAGAAATTCAGATTTAATTCTTCCTGCCGGCTTTCTTCACTGATATTTACCCAAATGCTACCTGACCTTTTTTCTCCTACCGTTACATTCACCTGGTGGTCCAAATGCAGTAAGTGGGAAAAACTGTGAACACATCTACAAAGATTAAATTCATACATGGCTTGATTTTGTATCATAGAATCTATTGATACAGCTTACCAAAAATGAAAAACTGGGAATAATGCACAATGACATTGTATTTTGAATGATAAAAAAATTGTAACAATTAAAGGATTGTATAATTCTTCCTGTGACTCCTGTAGTCAAATTAACACTGTAAACTAAGTAAGATTATGCTAGTCGCAGAAAGATGCTTACAAATGGGCATTTACAGGACAAATGGGTGTTTAAGCAAAGCAATGCAGTGTCAGTGAGAAACAAATAAAGGATGAAGGAAAGCCTAAACAGATTTCTCAACATATCACTGAGGTGAAAATATTGTAGCAATTGGTTTCTCAGTTTTCCCATATCAGCAGACAGAGCAATGCAGCAAATCTGGGAAACCCACTGGTTTGAAATCCTATCACTTTCTGCCTTTGAGAGTTCATTTTTGAAGCCAAGTAACTCAGGATCTCAGAACCGAGCTTTCTTTTTGGTGGCTAACACAGTGTAAGATGAAGCTGCATTTAATGCAAAATGAAACATTACTTCCTGTAATCATGTCCTTTCTATTTCATACTCATTGACAAGTTTATGAAGCTAGTTTCAAGTTGGAAATGAATCAGTACTTTCTGGCCCATGATACCATAGAATCATAGAATAGTCAGGGTTGGAAAGGACCTTAAGATCATCTAGTTCCAACCACCCTGCCAGGGGCAGGGACACCGCACACTAAACCATGCCACCCAAGGCTATGTCCAACCTGGCTTTGAACATTGCCAGCGATGGAGCATTGACAACTTCCCTGGGCAACCCATGCCAGCGCCTCACCACCCTTACAGTAAAGAATTTCTTCCTCATATCCAGTCTAAACTTCCCCTGTTTA
>JASSUY010047379.1:0-15344 GCA_032466535.1 Forpus xanthops
CAGAACTGCACACAACATTCCAAGTGAGATCTCACGAGAGCAGAGTAGAGGGGCAGGATCACCTCCCTCGATCTGCTATTCACACTCTTTTTGATGCAGCTTTCTGGGCTGCAAGCGCACATTGCATGGAGTGTAACAAGCTTTGTTGTTATTTTATTGAGTGTTATTTTTTATTTGTATTGTTTATTATTTATTAAGTGTATTTTTTTTGGTGTGTTTTAGTTTTTTGTGTGTTTGGTGGTTTTTTTTTTTTGTTAGGGTTTTCCTTTTTTTTTTTATTTTTTTTATTTTTTTTTATTTTTTTTTTTTTTTGGAGCTCCGTTCCTACCCCATACTATCTTGCCAGGATCATGTATGTAGAATGACTGTTGTAAGTGGGAGAGGAGGAGTTGAGAAGTTTCTTCCTTAGCTGAGAAGAATACAGGGGAGCAGAACAGTCTGTTGAATCTGATCACTGGTCACTAGCTCAACTTCAAAAATTTGGGTTCTCGTAAGCAGTCTGTGGATTGTAGGTTGGCAATTGTCATGTGCAGCTGGGGTGATAGCTCACAAACACCACATGGCCACTCTAGAGACCTAATCTTAGAATTCCACTAGTAAGTAGCTACTTACACCCAAGGCAGGCAGCTGTATCTCCCTGGATGCATTCCATGCGTTTCTCAATTAGTAATGAAATTTTGCATCTCAAAGCGGTGTCTTGGACTTGATCAAATTTTGGGTATTTAAAATACAGGCATATACTCCCATAAAATTATATGGAAGACAGTCTATTTAAAGCCAGGTAATACCAGTGAGAAAGAATCTATGGGCTTGAAGTTTCATTTTTCTCTACTTTTGCAAGATTTAGGTCATACTGTTTAGGTCAGGGCACTTAGAAGCAAGCTAGGCATGTTGATTCACCCTCTCTAAGAGAGTACTTGTTTTGCAAGTGATGTTACTTGAAGTGCTCCCTTGGGTATATGCTACCACTTTTGAATTTTCTGTTAGCTCACTGAATTACACTTGCCTCTTTGTTTTTTGTGTTTAGTTGTGTTTGGTTTTTGTTGTTTGGGTTTTTTTTTTTTTTTAATTGTTTTTGTTTTGATGGGGTGGTGGTGGTTGTTTTTTTGTTTGCTTAGAGGGGTTTTTTTGTTTGGTCCATTTGGGTTTTTTTATGTTGGGTTTTTGTTTATGTTGCTTATTTTATTCCAGATACGTAAAATATGCTTCGTTTTTTTTTTTTCTAGCATCATCCAGAGATTCTGGGAAAGGGAATCCATTTTATTTATCACACTATGCATTTTTCTGATGTTTCCACTTTTTACTTCCAGGAACAGAGACTCGCTGATTCCTTCCTGTAGCTTGACTTGTTGAGTATGGCTAGATTTGTTTATTTTGTTTTCCAGAACATCTTCCATTTGGTACTTCAACAGCATCTGTTTCCTTATTTTCAGAAACAGTGCATATTACCAGCCTGGGGCATGGTTGTAGCTGTCTTCTTTTGCAGCAGAGCCTCCCTTGCCAGTACAGATCACTGATGCCATTCCATTACAATGACCAAAGCATTTGCTCCTTAAGATTGAGAATAGCAAGCCAGGGAGGTGGAATAATTTAAGTAGTTGGCTTGTTTCAGTCCTCTTCTAAACATGGAAATGAGAGCCTGCAAACATAAGATGAAACATGGGCACAGACATCATCATTTCTGTGAAACTGCAGATGTGACTACTTTCTTATGAAATTGCTGGGAGCTTCATGAATTATTGTACCAAATCCTGTGACTAAAAAGCATGTAATAGCTACTTTATTCTGCTGGTGATTGTTTCTGCATCCATTTAGAATGCCCACGTAATAAAACTAGTTAACATTTTCTTTTGAATTAGAGGGGGACTTCTCACATACTTACATGATGCCTGGCTTGTACTAAAATACGTAAGGAGTTGAGTGCCCTGATGCTGTATATATTTTAGCCCTTTATTTATTGTCTAAAGCATGTTTCAGACCCTTAAATGCTCTGTTCTTTGTGGTAAATTACTGTAAGCAGGTGTAATGTTCTCAATGCTATGTGTGTTTTATAACATTTCTGGTTTCTTAGTTATGTATTTTTTCCCTGAAATCGGCACTTCCACTTTTTAACTTCCATCTCATTTGAGCTTTAAGCATCATTTACAACAGTGTATGTCCTTGACGTTTTTAGGAAAAAAGCATTGCCTTTGTCCCTTTGAATTTTGTGTATGTTCTCCAGCACCCGGACCCATTAGAATTTTGATTGGAAAAGCTGTAGATCTTGATACTGAATTTAGTTTTGGCTATTTGTCATGGTTCTGCATGTTGCCAGTGGACAGCAGATCACAAATGGAGATAAAATGCTCTATAATTTTGTAGCAATGCTAGATTATATCATGGAATCCTAGAATGGTTTGGGTTGGAAGGGATCTTAAAGCTTACCTAGTTCCAACCCCCTGCCATGGGCAGCGACACCTTCCAGTTGACCAGGTTGCCCTGTCCAGTCTAACCTTGAAGGCTTCCATTGCCAGTTTCTCAAGGCAGTCTGTGCCAGTGCCTCATGAACCGTCACAGTAAAGAACTTTGTAACATCTAAATCTACTCTCTTTTGTTTAAAGCTATTACCCCTTGTCCTGTCACTACATGCCCTTGTAAAATGTTTTATTTGCAGTGTATTCTGTGCAGCTTGGCACATCAGTTTTCAGTCTGTTGTACTTGAGTGGATTAGATTACATTATATTAGCTTGCATTAATAAAGCTGAGAAGTGTTGCTTTGTGTTAGTTGTGGGTATGACTTTAGTGCTACATGAAGAGTTTTTTAAGCTGAAAGATTATGCCAGTGACAAGATGCTGATTCAGGCATGGTACTGGTTTCTGTGCTTCGACAGAGGGAAACCACTGCTGTTGTATCCAGGATTTAGAAAAAGTTTTGCTTCTGCTTGGCAAGCTTGCTTAGAAGTCAGGTCCTGCTAACGCTGTCCCTGGCTTTACTGTGTTCTGTCACAGCTTACTGGCATTTGTCTGGTGGCCTGGGATTTGTAAAGCTGTGCCTATGAGATTGCTAATTATGCTGGGAAGAGAAAGCAATCCAAGGCTAGCTGGAACATGAAATATTTTCTGCGGTCATTTGGGATTTTGCTGTATTAAGCCATCCTACTTACTCCCTTGGTTGCTGATACTGAACGGAAGTTGAAATTGAGAGCAGATCACTAGCTGATTTACTGTCCCTGAAACCATATGTTTATTCCGGCTGGAATATAGTCTTCTATCTGTGCCTGCAAGCTTTTCTTCCGTTGTTGTTGTTGTGTTTTTTTTGTTTTTTTTTTTTTTTTTTTCCCAGCTGGTACCAATCTCTGCTGCTTTATGCATGACTCTCATCCTTTTCATCTGTGCCTATCGCCTCTCCAGCCCAAGTGTCATCTCCTACCTAATATTTCTTTTTGTTTCTCTCGCTCTCTCCCTCACACACACACACGAAGAGCAGAGTAACCTTCTGCCACAAAGGCTTCAAATCAAGGAAGCACAAACTGCCTTCCTTGTCCACTGCATCCTCTTAGATTAGCAGTTTCTGTTTTATGTTTTCCAAGTATGAAAGGAGCAGCTTTCCCCTGGAAGTCGTAGAATCCCTTATTTGTAAGAGACTTTATCATAGACTGAGATGAGCTGATAAATGAACTGCCACTGAAGGATTCATAAAAGGTTTGATTCAGAGTTTTCTTCCTTGTTCATAACTAATTGCTATGGACATCATGCTCTGTGATTCTGAGAACATAGCAGGTATTTGGAAATACCATCTTGAAACCAGTATCGGTGCTGGAAAATGCTGTATCAATCCATCCAGCTGTTTCTAGGCCATTTCCTGAAATATTAGAGCTCTTAATCATTCTGTCTACCTGCTTATGATTGCCAGCTTTCTTGCTTGGTTGCTGCGTGATTTTAGGAACAAATGCTTCATAAGTTACCAGAGCTAGAGATGAACAGAAATATGAGATCCTGCTAACATACTGAGCAAGATAAAGCCTTGCTTGTTAGTGATAGTGATTTACATGATACTGCTTCTTTGTCCTAGAGGAGCATTCTTTTTTCCTGTTGAACAAGAAGTAGTCTCAAACCTTAGATTGGAGTAAATTTTAAAGCTCCTGTGCTAGTCCTTTATTGTGTCATTTTGGAGCTGTTAATTGGATACAAACCTATTTTGAGGGTTTTTAAACCTTTTTCTGGTAAACTGTTTCTCAGTGACTATTTGACGTGGAGAGTGGTTTTGGGGAAGCAAAGGGATTGGATGGCAAAAGAAGCTATTTTAATTGTGCATCTTTTATGTGCAGTGATGGCATGAAAAGCAGGGCTGGAAAGGATGAGAAAGGGATTGTTGTTATACCCCTCTGCAACTGCCAGGCATTTGCATTTGAAGAATATAATGCATAAGCAGACCCCATCTGCTGATGTTCTCCTTTGTGTGAGATAGTCCTTTAAAGAAGGAGCCTTACATAAATGACTTTGCTGACCTATGTATATGCCATATGATATCTGTGGGTGTGTTAACTACTGCACTGAAAAGGAAAAGTGAGAAATCAAGTCAGTGCTAGAGCTGGAGAAACTAAGCACCCCCTTCAGTTGTAATGCAGGTTGTTATTTCTAAGTAAGGTTTAGCATCTTCACAGAACTTGGACCAAGATAACTTCAGAAGTTACCCCAAAATGAAGTTTAATTTCTCTTCATGTTGAACTTGATGGCAGAAATCCTTCAGATGGCAAATGGTGTAAGATCAGACTACATTGTGATGCCTTTCAGGTTGTGGAATTTCAAGGTATGTCCACACACCATAGGTATTTTTTTTCTGTCAGAAAGAATCTTGAAACTCTGCTGAGGGGCAAAAGCTGCTGTTCTGGTTTTGACTTGATATGGTGTCTAGGGAGAGGAAAACAGTATTGGCAGCAGCTTCTTTTGCTTTGAACATTATGTCTTTATATTCTCTAGAGAACTCACTAGTTTTTAAGGCTGCGTCAGCAACAGGCTAAATGTATATGGTAGTGATACACTGATGATTTGAGGTGCTGCATTTGTCATTTTAGAGTAATCCATTTTGCTTTGTTTAGTGATGTGTGGCCCCTCAAAAGCAATGGGGCAGTTCAACCTGAGAAGGTGGCTATTTAGCAAGCAGAAAAATGCCATTTGGTACAGTGGTGGAAACAAAAACCTTTTCTCTTTCCTAGAGCATTGCCAACTCTCTGTTTGAATCCTTCTTAAGACTGACTTACCACACTAGTAAACTCAGCCTTGTTTGTAGAAAAAGGGGAATTATGTAAGGTGGTCAGGTTCACCATAGCTCATACTGGAAAGACAGCAGTGTGTGAAAGGCAAGGTTCTGAGTTACAGTATGATTTCTAATCAGTAGCTGCTAGTAAGATGAGTGATTGTTCACTTACAGGCTTTTAATTGTGGTGAATGGATAAGGTTTTCAAACCTTGGTGCATTAAGGTGATTGTATTTCATGTACATGTATATATAGCCCTTTTGTAGCTTTTAGTATCCAAATGTAGCTTTTAGTATCCCCATGTCTTAATGTGGGAAGTCTTATACTGGACAGGTAAGAAGCTCCTGATTCCTGATCTAGGACCTGAGTTATGCTTGGCTTCCTCTGTAAGCAGTGTCATAGCAGACTGCTACTGCCTTTTGAGCCTGTGCTCAGGAAGAAACATACTATTTTTATCATGGGTAGGTGCTTTGAAGGTGTAGCAATCGGTCCTGAGCTGGCAAAGCCCAAGCAAGGAAGGCTGAGGCATGGGCCTGGGGCCCTGATGCCATTTGGGTGTCACCTGGACACAGAGCCACATTGGATGCAGCAGGATAAAATGGGCATCTCCCATGCCCCACTGCCAGTTGGTTGTGGTTCACAAGTGGTTGCAGTCAAGGCCTGAGGTACTCTGGCCCATGTACACCTCTGTGAAGGTAGCAGAAATACCTAAGAATACAGGGTGGAGTATCACAAGACACTTAGGTACACTAGTACCTGGACCTCAGGACAATGAAGAATGGCAGCAGCCAGCAGGTGGGCCTCTGTTTTGAGCTGAAACCACTTACTGGCTTTACGTTAGCTTTTCCATCCTTTTAAAAAAGACCTTACTAGCCTTACTGAGATCACTTACTGCAGACTTGGTCATGAAGTGCCTCAGCTTTCTCCACTCCCTTAACCGTATCTAATGCTGCTTTCCCTCCCCATCCATTTCCAAAAAACTAGAAGTCAAGAGTCATGCACTCTGCTCCAGCTGATGGGGTTGGAAGCTGTAAGAGCTCCAAATTTGATGCTGTATATTGTCTAATTAAAGAAACAATGCCAAGATAATGTGAAATACACAGTATGAATATCAGAGGGAGAATAATGCTCTATCTAATGCAAAGTATATTATGTGTGTAAAGCTCTTCTATATACCACATATTTCGTCATGTTTGGAAGTTTCTAGTGCTTATCTTCCTGACATCAACAGTCTTCAGGTGGAAGCAGGACCAAGCTCCCTAAACAGAGAATAACAGGGCAAGTGCAGATAGACAGTGATCCAGACCCCAGAAATAGCTTTAGCACCCATTGATATGAACAAGTACTAGATACTTGTAACCCCTCATTTTTTGTAAAAATGCTAACCACTCATATATCCCACTATGATTACAGTCCAGGGCATTGGCCTTAAATGCCTGCCAAAATATTCTCTGCTTTTGGAACTTGAAATGGTTCCAAGCTTCTCTCTCTTATTTTATTTTTTAGTTTTTATCATTTTCAAATAAAACATCGAATCTAGCCTATCCTAGTATGAACACTTCCCCACCTCCCTCCCAGAGTCTGTGTTCCCAGACTGGAACCTTGTATATCATGTTTCAGTAAGTTTCAGGATTGTTTTGCTAACATATAATTAGCAATTTATAATGTAAATGCTGACACAACCTTAACTAGCCCATTTCAAATGTGATACTATTCATTAAGGACTCTCTAGGGTGCAGTATGCTCCTTGGTGGATTAGCTTCCTGGATATTTAATGGCAGTTTGCAAATTGGCATTCAATTTTGCTTTTAGTCTATCTATTGCTGCCGTACAAAGCAATTTTCATTCTGATAATATGAGAGAATCTATTTTACTTTGGTTTACTTCCATGCTGTACTTCAGGCAGGAGAATGAGTTAAATGAGGAGATCCTGGAGAAATGGTACAAAGACAGGTGGCTTTGTGTCCAGTTAGTCTTCTTTAAGTTAGGCAGGATATTCGTGCCTAACCCTCAGTAACCAACTGAATTCCGATCTCATCTGTTGGTGAAGCTTGGTTAGGTTCAGAAAAGGCATGTGAGATGTGTATATATAATGCTAGTTTCATTTCTGCCCAGTATTTTTATGGAGGTTCAGGTAAGCATCGTAGGGTACTATGGGATTTATTTAATTCTTGGTACATCTGGAGACTAGATTATGTAGCTTCATCTTAGAAAAATGTTGAATTTATTCTTTTTTTTTATTGTAGGGTGCTTCAATACTCTGTACTATTTGCAGGTTATCCATGTAATACAACTTTCTAAACAACTTCATATACATCCTCATTCTGGAATAGGTATTCTTAAAACACTTATTGTACTGTACTGTCATGTAACTTTTATCTGTAAATAAATAAAAGTTTAAGAGGTTTTGGGAAGTCTAATTATAAGAACCAAACTGGCCTACGTAGAAGAAATCCTTTTGTGTAAAATTGCTTATCTGAAATGTCAACTTTTTTTTAAAGATCAGCATTTATTTAGCTATCATATACTACCTTTCAAAGTGTGACACCCTGATAATTGCCAGTTGGTTTTCAACTTGGTTGCCAAATACTTTTCAGCCACTTCATTTAAATACTGAAGTGAGACTTAATCTTTCTCGTAAAAAAAAAAAAAAAAATGGCTGCTTTTCTCTCTTTTTCTTTCATTCTTCTGTTTTTCTTGCTAGTAAATGAATTAGTGGGTCCTTTAAAATGCTGCTTCCCCTTTCAAGCAGTTTTATGGATTCAAAATGTGCCTCCCCCAGTCTAGACTTAACCATGAAAATAGCCTTAATAGCCTTTCTTGTTGTTTTTGTTTGTTTTTAATTTTAGAATACTTGCAAAGACAAAAGCTTATTTAACAGTGGTATTTATATTCTATGTATTCTACTGTGGCTGACTTGTGGATGCACTTGACCTGCGCTGTTTGAACTCTACAAATGCTGGGAACCATGAAAATTTTGGCTGCCTTTACTCATGCCGTATGTGTTGCTAGCATGATGCTTGCTTATAAGCTGATCAGGCTTTTTTGACGGAGACTGATTGCTGAGAGATCATGAACCCACACTAATATTGAATGATTAAACAGTCTTCAGAGTGATATTTTACATGAGAGAAGAAAAAAGCATCTAAAATTAAATTCAGTTCTGAAACTTCCTTATGAATGCATGAAGACCATGCTTTGCTGGATAATCTTGAGTAACCCTCTAAAATCCCCCTTACAATGTGAAACAAAGGAATATCAAGAAGATTCTGGGCTCCTTCGTGTAGCCAGTTCCTACAAAGAATAAAGCTAGGTGAGACAGTTAGGATCTGCAGTGCTAACATTATGTCATGGTTTAAGCCTCTTAGCCGTGCAGTTTTGCTCACTCACTCTCCCCGCTCCTGGAGGGATGGGAAAGAGAATCGAAAGAATGCAACTCCCACGCTGAGACAAGAACAGTTTAGTAACTCAAGTGTAACACAAAGCCACTGCTGTTACCACCAATAATAATAATGACAAGGAAAATACAAGGAAAGAATACAATCGCTCACCACCTTTACCCAGCCCAACCAAGCAGTGCACCCCCACCCTTCCAGGTCTCTGCTCTCTGTTTTTACATCCTGGGCATGATGTGCTGTGGTATGGAATACCTCTTTGGCTAGTTTGGGTCAGATGTCCTGTCTGTTTCCTCCTGGCTTCCCTGGCAGAGCATGAAACTCAGAAAGTCCTTGGTCAAACCAAAACATTACCAAGCAGTAACTGAAAACACTGGTGTTACCAGTGCGGTTCCCAGGCCCAAAATCAAAACCACAGCGCTGCACCAGCTACTAAGAAGGAGAAAAATGACTGCTGCTGCTGAACCCAGGACACATAACCGTCACTGGAATGGGAGAAGTGTGCCCAGTTCTTTCAGGTTAGTTCACTATGGGGAGATTTATAGTTCGCTCTGAAAATATTCCCACATGAATGATCTTGATGCAAGTTCTTAATGTGAATTTAAGATGTCTAGCAAAAGTAGCTCAAAGTATCTGTCTGCCATGTTTTTCCACAGACAGTTTGACAAGCTCCCTAAACATATGTTGAATTCAGAATTACAGGACTAGCATTTGTATGTTGCTCATGATCTATTTCTTCTCTTTCTTATGACATGTACTCTGGCTCCAGAAGCATGCAAGCATTTTCTTATCTGAATCAACTTAGAATTTCATGGGCAGGGCTGCACTACTTTTATTGAGATTTGTGTGGGTGGGAAAGGGGCATTATATCATTTTTATCCAGTGATTAGTTTAAGGGGTAAAGAAAGGGAGAAGTGATGGCTGTGTGGACAGGGATGCATAGCTGAGTAAAGTTAGCAGAAGGGTGAAGGGTTGTTTGGCAGGGTAGTAACTCCTTTTTCATATCAAATTTTTGATGTAGCTGCACCATTTAGTACATGGAGTAGTGCTAATAGCCAGAAACTGTTTACCCCTTCTTTACTGCCTTAAAAAGAAGACCTTGAAAGAATTATATGGATTTTGGTAGGGTTGTGAGACTGGACTCAAAACTGCACTCTGTGGATCTGGCGGCATTCGTAATACTCATGAGAGTTCCAGGCATGGAAGAATGTAGTAATTTTGATGCTTGCTGTTGTGCTCCATGAAATCCAGTGAGAGGGAATTATCCTTACTGCCCAAAGACTTGAGCTGAGGAGCACATCGTGACCACATGTAGTGGCTGATTCTGTAGCAGGGTTTTTTTTTCTGTTATGTGGGAGGCTTAGGTTTCGTCAGAGCAGAGAATTTAATTTCCCCATTTTACTGAGGCTAGATTTTTACAGAAATGTAACTCTGTGTACCTTGCAGAATCTGCAGGAGAGCAGAGCTGATTTGTGTTGAGACAGATCTCCCACACGGCTGTGAAAACAAGTGCACAAATTCAGAGTAGCTGGGTGTAAATCTGAAGTAACTGTCATGCAGATTGATGCTCTCTCTATGAGTTAATATAGATTTACATTAGGGTAACTGTGACCAGAATCTCTCAGGATTCATTTTTGCTAGACTTTTGTGGCTCACTAAATTAATTGCTAATTAACTTGATATGGTTGATTATTGTGGATTCTTCCCACATATTTGTTCTGTCTTACAGTCATAGAATTTGAAGACACAGCTTCAGTACATCAGACCAGACCTTACCTATTCTGAACTCTTGCTGTTCTTTTCAGCTAGATACTAACACACTGAGTGCAGTCAGCAGATATTACCCCAAAGCGCTCCAGTTGTCAGAAATCCAGACTTGTGCACATTTGAGGCAAAACCAGCAGAGACACGGCAGACTGTGTTGCTGAAGGTGCTTCAGCAGTGTCTTCATAATAAAGGGATTAAAAGAGGTCCTGTAAGGTAGTCCCAGACTGTCCTTAAAAGGCTGGCCTTGCCAATTTCCACAGTAGAGTGGGGCAGCATGAGGCTTCTTGACATAAATACAGCAATCAGTGTTAAGTGGGTTCACAACAGAGATACCTAAGAAACAGCTTGCACTACCTCCCCTCAAAGCACTTCTTCCCTTGTGTGTCAGAAAACTGTTGAATCAGTGCTTTTTTAATTCTATGCAAAGAAGGTTGTAAAATGAAGTGTCTTGTGGTGAAAATCTAATTGGCAGCATCCAGGGCCATTGGGAGGGGAAATGGCCAGAGTCACTTCTTCAAGGTCTGACAAAATTGAGGCACCTGGAAGTTCTGCCTCCCTCACTTCTTCAGATTTCATTGTCAGTGTTACAGTAAAAGGGTGTGTACCTTTCTTGTATGTGTTTTGTATGATTTAAAGTAAATTGTCATGCCGAAAGAATGGGATGTATGTGGTCCTGCTGTAGTGTGGGCAAGGAGGTCTTATGACAGCCTTACTTGAAAACTAAATTCAGGATTTTCCAGAATGGAGGCAGAGAAGGACAGTTAAAACAAAGAACCTGAGAACCTCTAATGCCCTTGAAAATAGTAAAAAGATCTGTGTTGGGGTTGAAAGCAAAACTAAATTAGGCTTCTGTTCAGTTAAAGGTCCTTATTCTGAAAATAAAAGTTTTGTTAGGTCCCACCAAATGCATGTATCTAAGTAGCATCAAACTAAAAGTCCTCCCTCGTCTTTATAGATGAGCTTAACAACCTTCCAGCCTTTGGGCTTCACTTTGAACTGGTCTATCTCCTAACAGCTTGTAGTTTGAATTGGGAAGACCTAGCCATGCTGACTGATGATCATGCAATGAAGATGTAAGAATACAGTAAACTGATGATCATCATTCTTGCCTGCATAAGAAAGTAGAGGCATTATGCCAAGCAAATATGCGCATTAGATGACTAACAGAGCTCCCACACTGTCAGTGTAGGCAGGAAATATGCAATGCAGCCACATATGTGTCTCAGAACTGAGTGCATTTTATTTTTAATGTTTGGTTTTGTTTTTAAATAGGAGTTCAGATCCTTGAGCAGGATGTTTATCTCTATGCACGGAAAACAATATTGGTCATAGTTTTTAATATACAATCAAGATTTTGAAACTGCCAGATGATGGTTTGCAGATGACATTAGAATTTCAAGTAACAGCTATAAATGTGCATATTGTATGTAAGCCTTTTGTTTTTCCAGTGGGAATATTGTTGGAAAGTTTTGTATTTAATTGCTCTGATAGAGGTTTGATCTTATTCTTTGATAGAATTAAAGGGAGGGTTTAACAAAAATTAGTATGCTGTAATGAGTTAAATTCCATTTGATACTTGCTTAGCCATAGTTTTAAAATATCTGTGCAGATATTACTAACCTGAACACCCAGGGAAGTTCTGTAAATCCCTGTCAGCAGAGTGCAGTTCAGCTCTGCATTTAATCTAGCAGCGAGCTTCCACTGAAAATGGTCCCCTTTTCACTCCTCCAATGATGAGTAATCCCCCCAAAATTAATTATTTTTCCATCAATTCTGCAGGCTGAAGCAGCAGCCATGCTGCTGCATAGATTGATGGATGTGATACAATAGAGGAGACTGAGCAGGGTGAAATAAACCCCTCTCTGCAGCAGTATAAGATCATCTTAAATGCAGCATGAAGCTAAATTAAGTGTTGATTTTTTTGGGTGCTATCTCATTTAAATTCCCCAAGAGAAATTGAGGCCCCTGAGCTCTGCAAACACAGAGTGGGAGACAGTCTCTTGAACTGAATCTTAAAAAAAACAATGTAGACACTGGAAACCAAAGACAGAATCCCAAATCACCAAGTTACATTTGTGGCCTGACAACCAATAAAGTATTCAATGGACAGATCTTGATTGCCCACAGAGCTAAAATTTTCCGACTTCATAATGCTTTTCACTGTGTTATTTCATAAGCATACAGTATTTCAGGAAGCAGGCTTCCAGAGTACAGGTAGAGAAAGACAGGCATCTTCAGACTCTTTCCAGGATGCTGTTCCTGCTGTGGCAGAATCTGTCAATATCCTTTTAGTGTTGAAAATAGTTTTCTATTTGATGAAAGACTAATTTCTAGGAGTTAAAGAAGCTGTGTTTCCCTTACAGAACTGTTTAGTGGCCTGTGCTATATGGATTGCTCTCTATTTCCTCTGTTTTAAACATGTTTTTTTCTTTCTTGGTCTCTGTGAACGCTGGACTATAAATTCCTCATGCAATTATTTTTACTAGGAAAAATTGCTAGTAAGTGGAATAGCAGTTACAAGGGGTTGTGTGGAATGACTGGGATGAGAGTCCACAGAGCCTGTATTATGTAAACTGTGCTTTCCATTCAACTGGTTAATTAAACTTGCTTTCCATATTCCAAGACAGAACCCACCTATGTGCACACTTTATTTAATGTAATGTTTCTGTTCCTCTGCCCCAGGATACTTGGCCTTGTCTTCAGGTTTGTCCATTCTAAGACACAGAAAAGGGAATATAAGGATGAAAGGAGGGTATGTGGTCCTGAGTAGTCCCTTTTCAGGCTGCTCTCATTGCAAACAGCTTTATGTTAAAAACTAAGAAGTGTGGTCAGGTTACCTTGTGTCAGCTGAACCACAGTAACTGTGTGTACTTAATCTGCTTTTGTAGAAGCGCTTAGCACTTCTTACTTGAATTTTAGCAATGCTCTTGTTCCCCTGGTTCATCTACCACCCCAAATCAGGCATCTTGCAACACGTTACTTCAGATTGCCCGAATGATATGTTTCTTGGAGTAGATCTTATGTCCTTCTCGGAACAGGGAAAAGTGAACAGTAGCAATAAACTATCTTAGTGTTTTCTGTTACACCCTCGGGATTTGTGTCTCTGTTTTATGATGACACTCCTACACATTCACCTGCTTTGCTGCTCTGTCAGTGCCAGGGTGTATATCTGGGTAGTTATGTGCACAACTTTTGCTTGTGTCTAGGCAGACAATGACAGTTATTTCAGCAAAAAATTAACCTGGTGGCTTAAAAATACGGGTTTTACTCATACAAGAGGACCAAGATAAAGTCACTCTTGCTTCCAGGAAGTATTCCGAATGTGCTTCTAAGTATTTGCTGCCAGAAGTTTTGCAATTGCTTGTCAGTCCTCTGTGACACATCCTCTAGGGGTTTCACATGGAGCAAAAATGAGGTGCTGAAATCTTCTCTTAATTTGAAGCCTGATTTCACTGGCACTTATGCACTTGGCTAAGTACTCCTGTGAATGGTTTTAGCTGCTCATGTTAGTATAAAAAAGGACATGCAAGAGTTTTAAAAGGAAGGTCATGCAGTTGTTTTGCCTTTAATGTTTAAATTCACAGGCTTTTTCTAAAACTGCTCTGCCTTCAGTGATTTTCTCACAGTCATGTGCACATGGAAGCATATTTCTTTTACGTCAGTGTAAAGCAGGTGCAAAACGCTACCAAATCTGAACATTGTTTTCACATCAGCTGCAAGATGTAATGCAATTGAGAATGAGGGTGTATGTGTATTTGGAGATAAGAGTGATTTCTGGCTGTCCTTGCTTTTACTGGTATTTTCTTCTGATCATTCACGTGCTTTTGGAGAGACAGAAAGACAGTGTATGTTAGGCAATAGGCTTTAGCAGTTTAAAACTACTCCCTAAGTTTCATGGTTGGAGACAGAAGAGGCTGAGGCAATGTAGCAAAAGGGATTAAGTGTAAAGTCTGGCAAGGTACTTGCACTGAAGACAGACTACAACAGTTGCATATAGCTTAAGAAGAGGTAACTCCTTCTTTCTGGAAGCTACAAGAACCTAGAAATACCAAACCTTGTGCCTACATCTTCAGCATTAATTTTTACTCATTTAGCCTTTCTGCAAGTGTCATGATACCACGCTCCTTCACAGCAGTGTGTGTAAAGAAAACCCTTTTATTACCAGCATTTGGACATGTGGTGGACTGCAAGCACAAAGGAAGGCCAAAAAGCAGCATTTGGGGCTATTCTGATTGCAAGCAGTATTATGTTAAAAACTAGGAAGTGTGATCAAGTTACCTTGTGTCAGCTGAACCACAGTGACTGTGTGTACAAGTTCTTAGTTTGCTTTTGGAAAAGCGCTAAGCACTTCTTATTTGAATTTTAGCAATCTTGTCTTGTGTTTGCATCAGACTGAGAGCATGAAGAGTCAATTACACTTCCACTTAACAGAAGTAGTAACCTTATATACTGGGCCAACCTGTTCATGTATCAGAGCCCCTCGTGTTAAGACAAGGTAGTGTAAGGAGAGCTATCTAGAGAGGCATAGCATCTTTTATTAGACCACTTGATGTAGTCTGGGGATATAATTGGCCTTCAGTAGTGAGTTAAGAGGCACCTTTTTTTCCAGTGACATTTACTTATGAAGTCCAGTTTTTTCTTGGTTCTACTTTTTATGGGCATGCTGCTTGACTGGAATGAGTGCCTTATGAAGCTTGTTTCTTGGGAGCTATTGCCCAAGGCTGACAATTAGGTCATTGGCAGAAGTTTCAAAGGAGCAGTGAGGATGCTGCTGATGAACTTGGAACTATCCATGTTTTTTTTTATGGTGTTAGTTGTTTTCAGTGATACGTGCACTGTAGGAGAAGGTTGCTTCCCCCTGGGACTTACTTGCTTCCCCCTGGGACTTACTTGCTTCCCCCTGGGACTTACTTGCTTCCCCCTGGGACTTACTTGCTTCCCCCTGG
>JASSUY010047379.1:20328-37739 GCA_032466535.1 Forpus xanthops
TCCCATTTCCCCGGGACTGGGGAAGAAAGAGGGGGGAGTGAGCAGAACTGTTTGAGGGGCCTCAAACCACGACAATGGGTGACATGGGTAAATGCTCATAACAATACTTTGTCAATATCTTAAAGGAAAAGCAATTACTAGGAAAGTAATGTTTGGGAGATGTTTTTTTTGTGTGTGTATGTGGCATACCTTTATGAAGAGCTGGACAAGTTCTTAAGTTTTGGGTTTTTTTTTTTTTTTTTTAATTGTCTTTGAACTTAATTCTTTCTCAAGATGACCAGGTGGCAAGTGAGTTGACTTGCTGTTCTTCTTTCCTATGCAATGCATAAAATTGTTTTCTTGCCTCATACCAAGTAAGGGATATAACTCTGGCAAACTGGCATTTTAAAGTTACAGAGTTGAATCTGTTGTCACTGTTCCTCAGTCTATGTTTATTCCTCTGCCAACTCTGTTAGAGCCCAGCACAGCAGTCACAATATCAAAGATATCTTTTTCATACCAAATGTAATACTCTGTTATTCAGACTGGAATTTTATGAGGCATTTAAGGAAATTGATTATTTGTTTTCCACTGAAGTTTCAGTGGAAGCTGGAATCCTTCGGTCACCAAACATTCTGCATGAAAACACAGCAGAATCCATTTGCTGATAGATCCCTGGGTCTCTGTGTCACTAAGTGACTTTCTAGGTCACCATGAAAAGATTGACATTCATCGTGCCACTCAAGGAAACTGAAACTGGCTGGTCTCTACCAGTGCTGACAGTTTGGTAATTGCAGAGTATGCATTTCAAATTATGAATTACTACAAAGGTTTGAAGTTCAAAATGCCTAGCAGGCCACATCGACGTTTCGGCAGGCAACAGTTTGTAGTGATGCGTGTTCTCATCATCAACCTAGCAGCCCAAGTGTAAGATCACAGGCTGATCTAGCACAATTTTTTAGTGCAAAGCTCTAGCCTGTGATTTGGGTTTCTGCAGCAGGGTATTCTAACCATTATGCTACCGTTCTCCAGCAACCAATTTTTTTTCTTGGTTTCAGCAATATCAGTGTTCCTTTGGATGAATTCTACACTGCTTCCTTCTTTCCCAGATAAACAGTACGTTTCAAATTGCAGTGCGGAGTTATTTGTAAGATGAAACTGTCTCTTGTTTGCTTGGTAATGATGTACTATGCTTGCAGTTAAAATAACCAAATTAAGTGGAATGCACCTGAGTTTGGGCTCATGTATTCATTTGACCTTACCTGTTATTTGTTTTGGATTTAGACTTTGGACCTTAATATAAGAATGTCACTTGAGAAGTTTAAAGATTTATCTAGAGTCACAAGCATATCCTCACAGCACATTGGAGCATACTTAATATGATGCAGGAGTGCTAGCCCAAGTAGGTAGCTGTATTTCAAAGGTGTTTTGTTAAAACAGTTTTTGGTAGTCCCTATGAAGACTGGGATCCTAAGTCTAAGCTAAGAGCACATTCTACTGTATCCCCACTACTACACAGGCAGCAAAATAATATATCCAGGCTATCACTTTCCTCCAAGGATTATTCAGGACTGTTCTGACAGTTAGACCATAGAATCATAGAGTGATTTGCATTGGAAGGGACCTTAAAAGTCATCTTAATTCCACCCCCCCGCCATGGACAGGGACACCTTCCACTAGATCAGGTTGCTCAAAACCCCGTCCATCCTGGCCTTGAGCAGTTCCAGGGATGGGGCAGACACAGCTTCTCTGGGCATCCTGTTCTTGTGCCTTAGCATCCTCACAGTGAAGGAACTTCTTCCTAATATCTAATCTAAATCTACCTTCTTAGAGTTTAAAGCCATTACCCCTTGTCCTATATCTACATAACTTTGTAAAAAGTCCGTCTCCAGCTTTCTTGTAGGCCCCCTTTAGGTACTGGAAGGGTGCTCTGAGGCCTCCCATGAGCCTTCTTTTCTCAAGGCTGAACATGTCCAACTATCTCCTTCAAAGGAGAGGTGTTCCAGCCCTCTGATCATCTTCATGGCCTTCCTGTGGACTTGCCTCAACAAGTCCACATCCTTCTTATGTAGGGAGCCCCAAAGCTGAACACAGTACTCCAGATGAGGTGTCATTAAAGTGGAGCAGAGGGGCAGAATCACCTCCCTCTACCTGCTGATCACACTCCTTTTGACGAAGCCCAAGATGCAGTCAGCTTTCTGGGCCACAAGTACACACTGACAGGTCTTGTTGAGCTTCTTGCCTGCCAACACCCTGAAGGTGTTGTTCTCCTGAGGGCTGCTGTAAATCCATTCTCCACCCAGCCTGTATTTGTGTTTGAGATTGCCCCACTCAGGTGGAGGACCTTGAACTTGGTCTTGTTGAACTTCACAAGGTTCACATGGGCCCACCACTCAAGCCTGACAAGGTCGCTCTGCATGTCATCAACTGTATCATGCAGTTGATGTCATTGGCAAACTTGCTGATGATGCACTCAACCCCACTGTCCATGTTACAGAGACTTTAAACAGCACAGGTCCCAGTACCTATCCCTAGGGGATGCCACTTGTCACTGGTCTTCACTTGAACATCAGGCTGTTGACCATAACATTTTGAGTGCAACCATCCAGTCAGTTCCTTACCCACTGAGTTGTCCACCCATCAAATCCACGCCTCTCCAGTTTAGAGGCAAAGATGTCTGGATGGTGTCATATGCTTTGCACAAGTCCAGGTAGATAACATAAGCTGCTCTTCCCTTACCCACCAATGCTGTAACCCCATTGTAGAAGGCCACCAAATTTGTCAGGCATGATTTTTCCCTTAGTGAAGCCATGTTGGTTATCACCAGTCACCTGTTTTCCATATACCTTAGCTTTGTTTCCAGGAGGATCTGTTCCATGATCTTACTGGGCACCAAGGTGAGACTGATGGCCCTATAATTCTCGGGATTTGCCCTTTTTAAAAATTAGAGTTATATTTCACCTTTCACTGGACTGCCGCAACTTGTTAAATATGATGGATAATGGCTTGGCAGCTTCATCTGCTAATTCCCTCAGGACCTATGGGTGCACCTTTCAGGTTCCATGGACTTGTGCACATCCGGCTTCTTTAAATGGTCTCAAACGTGATGTCCTACAGCAGGCAGTTCTTAGTTCTCCCTGTCCCTGCCATCGCCTTCTGTGACTTGGGTGGTGTGGGTAGATCTGTTGCTGGTGAAGGCTGAGGCAAAAAAAGTAATTTAGTACCTCAGCTGTCTCCATGTTGCAGTTAACCAGGTCTCCCATTTCCTTCCGGAGAGGGCCCACATTTTCCCTTGTTTTATTTTTATCCCCAAATAAGTGTTTTTCCTATTGCCCTTAATGTACCTGACCAGATTTAATTCTGTGAGGGCTTTAGCTTTCCTGACCTAATCCCTGGCTCCTCAGACAATTTCCCTATATTCCTCCCAAGCTACCTGTCTTTGCTTCCATCTTCTGTGGGTTTCCTTTTTATGTTGGAGTTTGTTCAGGAGCTCCTTATTCATCCAAGCAGGCCTCCTGCATGGAGTTCTTGCCTGACTTTGTCAGGATGCATTGATCCTGAGCTTGGAGAAGGCGATTTGCAAATATTAACCAGTTTTCTTGGGCTCCTGTTCCCTCCAGGGGTTTTTCCCATGGTACCCTACCACGCAGATGTGTTAAGAGGCTGCAGTTGTCTGTCCTGAAAGCCAGGGTAGTGAGCTTTATGCACACCCCCCTTGCTGCCCTAAGGATCTGGAGTACATCTTGAACTTCATCGTTTTGTGGTCATTGCAGCCAGGACTCCCCTTGAGCTTCACATTCCCCACCAGCCCCTCCCTGTTGCTGAGAACAAGGTCCAGCATAGCTTCTCTCCTTGTTGGTTTCTCTGTCTCTTGGAGAAGGAAGTTATCATCAACACATTCCAAGAGCCTTCATGTTTGCTTGTGCCCTTTTATCCCTCTAACAGGGTGGTTGAAGTCCCCTATGAGGACCAGGGGTCCTTGGACCACGCAGTCTGTTGTATTTGATGTTGCAACTGCAACTCTAATGTGTTTCCTTAATTGTGACTGACAAATGAAGACACAAATGTGTGTTTTATTCACAGGCACAATTAAACGAAGTAAAAGCATATGGTAGGCAGCAGTTTGGAAAGCATGCCAGTCTGTTTCAAAAGCAACTGTGCAGTATTGTCTCACTGTGTTTCAGTGTGAAATGGACTCCATATTTTTAAGCTGCTTTTGAAAATGGAACTCAAAGTAGCAACTGGGAAATAGCAATCACAGAGAAGTTTAACTAGGTTTGTTTTTTTTTTCCTTCTTTAGAGTTTAAAGCAAGTTATTCTAGAAAGGGAGGGAAGACTCTGAAGTTACTTAATTCTGCAGAAGTTTTCAGTGTACTGTACTTGCATATGGTGCTGTGTTTGAGCTACTGCCAGATGCTGGTTTTAGTCTCCACTCAGTCCTGCCAGCCTTTCACATTCCTCATCCTCTTCCTCCTGTGGGCTTCTCTTCTATGGCCTTGTATTTATTTTTGTTCTTTCATCTCTTCTTTTATCAAATATTCTCATTTCCATTATTCTCAAACATACTCACACCTTCTTTTGTCACTTTTGTCATCTGTATTTTATCATCCCACTTCTCTATTTGTTGCTGCTAGTCCATTATCTAACTTAACTTTTATCATGTTACCTGATGAGAGTGATTTTGCAGGCCCTGGTTTAATGTCATATAACAGATATTTTTTAGAGATGAAAAATACCAAAGGGCCTGCTTCAGGGATGTGGTCTAAAACGGTACAGTGTTTTGAATTGGGCACATAGTTATGTATCAAATTTTGTGCATGCGTCATGGTCACTATTTGGGTTGGTGAACTAACAGTGATTAGCGGACTAACTAATCACAACTACCTGGTGAAATAAGCTGAAAATCAGCCTGGTAAAAATGCTAATTTTTGAGAGTAGAACCTTGCTGATATTGTCTGCAGCAGTCTTATAAACTTATTTTAGCTGAAGCAAACCACCCTTTAGAAGTCTAATGTCTGTTGTCACAGTATCTCAAACCTGTACTGCTTTTGGGTGTCATGCTTTCTAGACCTCTGCCTTACCAGTTTGCGGTTTGAGGTTTCATGCTTTCCTTATGCCTGCTGGTGACACCTCTGTCACCATGGGGAAATGCAAGACACCTCAATGAGAAAAACATTTCAGTAAAGATAGTGTTAAGAAGAGAGTAGGAGGGGAATACCATCCCCAAGAATTAGAGGTTTTAATGATGGTATGTTTTCTTCATTGTATCACAGTTCTCTCAGAAATGAAGTCTTGGGAGCCTGAGAGTTGCCTTGCCTTCATGCCTTTTGTATCTTTCCACCCACTCATGATCTCTCATCTTTGTTAATCTGGATCTGCTCTACATGTTCACAGAGAAAAGTTCTTAAAGGAAAGAGGAGGGACTGCAAGGAGTGAGACGTTGGCAAAACTGATGGAGAGAAAGTGTTGAGTCATGCTCAACTGTGGGAAAGCAGTGAGGAATAGCCTCCCAACCCTGCTGCCTCAGAAGACCTGTCAAAGCAGGGGTGACCATGGCATGGTCTCACCTGGTTATTAGATTTCCAGCTGCAGTGTGTTGCACTAGGAAATCTGGCTAAATGCAGCCCAGAGTTCCCTGTGGTCCTTTCACCGCAAACTCTGCCTTCTAATTGAGATCTGACTATGTTGTAAAACAAAAGCCATATTCAAGCATATTATTGAAGGAAAGAACAGGAAAGGAAGTCTGTCTTGAGGAACCTTCTGTTAGAGCATTCAGAGTGGAACTGAAAAGCTTAATCTATCAGATTTAGTGGAGAAATGAGAGATTCTGGCGCTCAATGAGAAAAGCTTTTGGGAGGACAGAAGAGGAGTTGAGTAAATATTGATGTATTTGACTTTTTTGGCATGGATTTTAGCAATGTCTATCAAGCTTCCTTTAAAAATATCCAGCCAGCTGTGGCTTAATTGTGGATATTTTCCATGCTTAATTCCCAGTGTAAGGAATTTGCATTTTAATTTAACAAAGAAATCCATTATCTTATTAGATTTATCCACCCACTCATGAAAATGGAAACTCGGTTAAGTTTGTTCTTATTTGCTATCAGAGCTTTTTAGTTGTCATCTAAGCTTTTCATAGTCTATTTTGTCCAGGATTTGTGCTGCTCTGTATTCTATATAATTTCACCCCTAACACTGCGCCCACTACTGCAGTACATGCTAGCACTGGGTTGTTAGACTGTTCTCACCATGAGATCTGAATGCCTCTTTGCTTTAGTCTATCAGGCTTCTTGTGTGCCGCACCCCATGCTGTGGTAACAAGCTGCCTGGATATTACTATATTGTGGTTCTTTACACCTACCAGGAGCATGAATGCTTATCAGGTGTCCTTAATAACATGAATCTGGCATTGCTTAATTTTCAACTCAGCAAATTTAGCTTACAGAATGTGTTATTTAAAAGAAAAAAAAACAATTTCAAATGAAAGTAAATGGCCAAATGGAATTTTATGTAGTCCTGACAATAGAGGCCATTTGCTGTTGCTGCTTGCCATCATGGCACACTTTAAGTGAGAAAAAACATACTACTCCCCTTCAGTACACACAGGCCTTTTTTCCTAACAGATTTGTTCATTAAGCATATGTTCAGAGACTACAGCTACTACCACTTAATAAATAGAACCATTTTTTCATTGCTTTTCATAGATACAATGCCACAGTATTATGAAAAACCCATTAACATTCCAGATTTAATTAAAATACTCTATTAAAACTCCTTTCTGCTCCAGCAGTTGTTTGACAGTAGGCAGATAAATACTGTATGTTGGAGACTGACCTTCAAATGACACTTCAAAGAGACTTACCTTCAAATTATGGTCCAAAGTTGCTATTTTGTAAAGTCTTTAGCATTTTGAACACCTTTGTCTTTCCCATACCTAAAAAATGGTCTTTTCTGAGGCCCGGAATAGAAGGGGAGGTGGTGAGGCTGCAAGGCTTAGTCCCAACTTCCCACACAGGTATGTTCGTTCTGAAATAGGTGGAAGTTTCATCTTGCCAATTTTGCAGGCTTTCTCGAAGAGAGTTGGCAATCCTGAAAGACACTAAATGCCTGCCATTTTGTATGCCTTCAGTGGGAGACAAAGATAAAGACAGAAAGCTTTTTCAGAATAGGTAATTTTTCTTTGTCATGTTCATGCAGGAGGTCTCAAAATAGCCCCTTTTAGCACACTGTGTGCTCACTGGTACTGGCAGATTCTGAATGTCCTTTGCCAGGACATCAAAGAGCCTGTGCTGTTTTCTATAGGGGAAAATGCTTGTGCAACAGATCTTAGGTGAAGCTTCCTTTGTTCTTCAGGATTTTCTGCATGCTGCTGAAGTGCTATTCCCATTAAATGCATGCATAGATTCAGTGATGCTACTTCTTTTCAGTTGGTAAGACCATTCAAAGATCTGTAGAGTATGAAAGGATGGTCTATAATGTTATAATTGTCCCCTAAATTAGGACTAGGTATTTCCTTGATTTGTCTTTTTGTCTTTGCTCAGCATATCTGAAGTAGGTAACAATGCTTCTATCTGAGCCACGCATAAAATGTAGCTCTTGTCCATTCTGTGTATGATTTTCCCAGCATAATTAACACTGTCTTCATGAAAAAGGGTGTAGTTATTTCTGGGAGTTGAGGGGTGCAATGAAAAAGATCCTTATTAGAATTCGGTTGCTGAGGAGGAAGACAGGTGGGACAGGTTGGAAGGTACTGCATTGATCCTTAGAAGCTGAGAATGAGATTTACAGGATTACTCAGTGCACGTTTAACTTCTTCATGTTGAAGTCACGTGTATACCTCTGTAGGAAGAAACTTGACATTTCCTGTTATGTAGATGAAGTGTTCTGAATAGCATATCAGGAATATAGCTGTGGATGAAATTTTACATCCAACTGGCATATACTGTCACCCAGAGTTTGTAAGGAACACGCAGTTGAAAGGAATTGACTACCCATATTTCAAAGTATCTTACATACACAGTAGTGTTTTATGCCTGGAGAAGAGAAGGCTGCGTGGAGACCTCATAGCAGCCTTCCAGTATCTGAAGGGAGGCCTATAGGAGTGCTGGGGAGGGACTCTTCATTAGACACTGTAGTGATAGGACAAGGGGTAATGGATTCTTAAACAGGGGAAGTTTAGATTGGATATGAGGAAGCAATTCTTTACTGTAAGGATGGTGAGGCATTGGAATGGGTTGCCCATGGAAGTTGTGAATGCTCCATCCCTGTCATTTTTCAAGGCTGGGTTGGACAGAGCCTTGGGTGACATGGTTGAGTGTGAGGTGTCCATTCCCCTGGCAGGGTGTTCGGAACTAGATGATCTGAAGGTCCTTTCCAGCCCTAACTATTCTATGATTCTGATTCTGTCATGAAGACCGAACAGTGGGACTACTAGGGGACCATAAAGATAAGTTTGTTGCCTTTGTGGCGACCTGAATTATAGATTAGAAAATCAGGAGCTCCTGAGAAGGAAGAAATGCCTTCATCAAGGCCTAAGAAAACAACATTCTTGAATAGCCGCTATTTATGTGGCATAGATGAGGCAGTAAAATAACTTGCTGTCTTTTCATCCTCAGAATAGAAGATACTGTGAGACCATTTATACCTGTAGCAATAGGAGGTTTTAAGTGTGCCTCCTTGGCAGCAGTGCCTCCTACAACTGCAGCCAGCATACCTGCCACTTGCTTCTCTCTAATATCGGGTCATATTCAAGTCCTCTTCATAATGGTCTCAGTCTAAGTTATCAAAGAACATTTCCGTTCTATTTGCTGGGCTACAGCATGAAATTCATTAGTCTAGCTAATACCAAGCTGGCCCTGGAAATAGAAGTGCTATGCTAATGCAGGATCAAAAAATGGTGTCTCCGTGTCACCTTTTGCTAAGGTAATTCAGCATGAGGCTGTGCAGCATCAGGTACAGTCACCTCAGATCAAGTGGAGCTTTGGAAAGCATGCGTCCATGGCAGGCTTGTTTCTTGGGGCTGTTTTGTAGAGTGAAGCTCATGACTGCGGGTAAGTGATGCAAGATCCTCCCAGAATAATTGCGAAGTTCATCATCAGTGTGTGCTTTTTTTATCTCACCTTCTATGACATAGATCCGTAACTACTTATGCATGTCTACTTATATATCTAGATAAAACGTTGCTCTGTGCATCTTCCCTCACTGGGAAGAAGATGAGAAGCCAAGCTGTTGTATTTTTTTAGTTCACTACTTAAGGCTGTGTAACTTGTGTTGATGAGCACTGTATAGGAACTCATATAGACTACACATAAGTAAACAAAGTGGACTGTTACCTTTTCCATGCACTGTTCATTTTTGTGCTGCTATGTGGTTAGCTAGGGAGAAGGAGAGATTGCGGCAGTTATACTTAACGACATTTTAATAATCTAAGCATGCCTCTAACATGAAGGAGCTGCAGTTAGAGGTAACAGAGCATTGAACTGCAAGAAGTAATGACAGTTGTGCAGGCGTTGCATTTGGGCCCATAACAGAGTAGCTCTGGGTGGAAGTAGCGCTCTAGTACAGAGAGAAAATTAAGCATGGACATCCTGTTTCCAGATGTCCACACCCTTATCTATACAAGTGCTTACTCTGGAGCCTGAGTTACAAACATCTGAATTGATGCCATTGCTTTTCGAGAAAGTCAACCAGTGTAAGCATAGCCTTTTTAAATGCATAAAAGAAAGCAAAATGCTTATACTTGGGATAGTACCTTTGAGACATTTACAGGTTTGTGGTTGAAGGTGATTGTTGAGGCTTGTCTTGATATATTTTACTTTGCTTAGGGAAGAGAATGTCTTTGAAATAAATGTTGAAAGTGATAGTGGCTTTCCTAAATATTTTGGTGAAGGCTCCAGGGCATAAGATTTTAATCACTTAGTAAAGCAGGCTATCCCCAAATGAGTGACATCAGAACGTTCCTGTTTAAACCTGTCAGGAAGCCAGCATATCGCTCATCTGTTTCAGGGTGCAAAACCTCTCATTCACCAGAGCAGAAAGCACATTTAATACCTGCAGGACACCAGGCTAGTAAGTCACTGAAGAGAAATTAGAAACACACAATGGTATTGGCAGTGGAGCTGTAGAAGTTATTAATTTATGAGAAGAAATGTGCTTTTTTCAAGTGTGCTAACACCAATTGAGATGATAGTAGTATGAATAGTAAATACTTTGAAAAGTGCATGAAACCAGAATGCGCTTATTGCTTTTAATTATCAGATTTACTCATATCACAGAGGCCATTTGATGGGTTTTAAATTATTGCTGATTTTTTTTATTATTACTTCAGGCACATTTAAGTATGTCCTGTAGTTACAGGCTAAAAGCACAAAAAGTATAATTTGGGTTTGAGAGGGAGAGTTGATTATCCTCCTTCAAAAAGACAATTCAACTCTGCATCTCAATCTGCATCGTTGAGCTGTTGACAATCCTCCCTGGCTATGTTGTCTGTCCAAGGCTGATTCATAAGCAGGAAAAAATATATCTCTTTAACTATGGAATTACAGAGCTGCTTTGTGGGTTTCCATTTTCAGTGTTAAAGGGAGTTTGCAGGCTGGGATTAATTTGAGACAGCAAACTCCACTGCAAGTCCACTTGTAGTCTGTTTGCAAAAGCTCAAGGCACCTCCAAAATTATCACCAAGCGCTTGAAAACTTTCACTGAAGAAAACAACAACACAAAAAAACAAGGTTTGTTTTTTTTTTTTTTTTAATAGGCATTTTATTGTTAAGCTGTAATGAGATGGACCTTTTCTATGGGGTTTAATAGGAAACAAGGAAATTTGCCTTAAGAAAAATAACAAACATGAGAAACTTTGATTAGAGCCCTGGTTGAAGGATGGCAAATGGTGATTGTGTGGGTGTGATAGAAGTTAACATTCACTGTCTCTGCCCACTGAGGGTCTCCATTCACTTAAGAGCTGTAATTTTGTACCATATTTAATATTTTGTTTTGAAGCAAACACTGCTCTGGGGTCCACAGCTGCCATGAGAAATAGCATATCCTTTAACTTGGCGTGTTTCACCTGAGAAAGGGAGAAAGGACAGTGCCTAACAACCCATCTTGTGTTTAAGGTCTGTAAGCATTAGTAGACATTAAGAATAAACCTCTTGTGTATTTGATTTAGTAGTGGGAGTACGATTTAGATGTGGACAAGAGCATAACTAATCTCGCATTGAAAATTAAGGGCAACTCCCCCCCATTATTAGTAGAGACACAGCAATTTATGAGTACTGGAGGAGAATCAGACCCCAACAGATGGCACAGTAGCTCTCATGCTTCCCCTTTGGTTGTTTTCTTTGACAGCCCCTTACTGCTTCTGATGGCTTCTAGGAGTTCATCTTTGCTGAGCTAGGAGGCCTGTCTTTCTGTAGCAGAAAGTCTAATGACTTTGTTTTCTTTTTCCTCTCATGTGAGTGAGGCTTACTGCTGATTTAGAGTGTTCTCAGCCAAGTATTGCCTTTTGTATTATACTTTAGTTATTGGGCTGTTCTAACCTCAACCCATGGAGTTTACATTCTTTCTTTAATGTCAACAGCTGATTTGCCCTTGCAACTCTGTTTCATGTTTATTATGGACTCGAGATTTGGTGAGATGATCATCTAAGTTACTCTCTTACTAGATGTGAAGTAGTAGCACTGTGTAGGAGATCAGGTCTAGAGAGTGCTGTCTTGAGCATCTGGTTTCTTCCAGGGAGGAGGGGTTTGATGGCAGCTGAAGTGAATTCTCCCAGTCTCTTAAGTGAAATGAATTCTCTGGTAGCAGGCTGCATCCTTCCCTCTTCAGGGATGACTTCATAGACTGGAGTCCTGTCTTGTTAAAATTGTGTTTTGCAAAATCTTTTGGTTATTTAAAAAAAATGTATGGAGCCAGGGAAATTTGAGAAGACTTTGAGTTCTGCTTCTATCTATTCCTTGTTTCTTTTCCCCCACAGTTATGTTCTTTCATGATTTCTTGAGCAACATGATGATAATCTACTCTAGAGGGTGGGGAGTGGAAGTTATATTAATGTGACATGTTAATGTGATGTCATCAAAGTCTTCCAAGACCAGAGTCTTTGCATTCCAGGCCTGCATAGCACAAGCACATTTTCAAGCAAACAAATTTGCACCAGAAGAATTACTGAGAATCAAGGCTGAACATTACTTAAGAACAGACTCATTCTCGCAGGATAAAACAGGCTTACTTTTAGAATTGCTAATTCTGCTTAATAAAATCCCTATTTAGTTCTTAACAAGGCCTCAATTTTTATACTGAATACTGACAGTAGCAGTAGGTTGAGAATTAATCTGAAAAATTCATCGCAGTTGTCCTGGTTTAGTCTGAAAGTCAGTTTCAGAAGGGCCTTTTCAAACACTGATTTCATAAAATATGATGCCACATGGCATTTATTTTTGTCATGACCTGTAAACTGTACTGTCTAGAACTCTAATACAGAAAAAAAAAAAAACCTACCTTGTAATTTAATGAAACTTGTGTTTCTATACGTAAAGCATAACTTAACGAGCAATCTGGACTCTGTAAGCATGATAAACATGTATCCCATCACTGATATCAGAGTCCCTTTTCTATATAAGAATTTAATAGATAATAGGAGATGTTGGCTTGTCTTATGGTTGGGTTTTATGAAAGCTGAAAAAAATTTTTTTTTTTTTTTCTTGTTCTTGAACAATGAAAGTTGGGGTTGGTGGATGTTTCCACCGCTGAAGATGCTCTTCGGAACTGCATCTGTCCAGATGGTATTGGAGTTTATCATTGTGGTAATTCCCTGTGGCACCCACTCAGTTACTACACAGTACCTGTTTACAACATCTTGAAAGCTCTTCTAAGTCACAGAAAAGAGGGAGAACCTCTGATCTGAAACCTGAAACTTGCAGAACATAACAGCAAGCACATCGAATCAGTGACTGAGAGTAGGATAAAATTTTGCCACTTGTTTGATGCTAGTCTCTTCTTGTTGAGTAAGAGGGGGAAGCAGCTTGTTTGAAATCTTCTCTTCTCCATCCCTCTCTAGCAGCTTGCAGGCTTGCTTTTTTATGTGACCCTGCAATATCATAATAATGGACCTGGGTGAACATGAACGTTTTTTCTGACTTCACCTCTTTTTCTGTCCTCCCACCCATCCCAGATAAAGTGGCAGGTGGACTGAGTGGGAGTAGTGTGAAAATTAATGCAGAGAAAATGTGTGACTCAGCAGTTCAGTAGGGAGCTGCTGAGTGGAAAGGCACCTATTCTCCTTGCACACTCTGGCGTCAGGTTCCTATTCCCTCAGAGATGAGAATAGGCCATTTATGGATGGAAATGTACAGCCCACCCGCAGGAAGAAAGGGTTGCATATTGTTTTTAGGAGAACTTAAGTAGAGGGCAAAGTTTCCTCTCCAAGTTTGATAAAAGTGTTGGCAGTGAAAGGGAAAAAGGACTAGAAACACATAGACCTTGGTTTGCTGCCTGACTTACTCACAGATTCTCTGCATGACTTTCTTCCTTGCTTGGTCTCTTGATGCATCTTTCCATTTTAGTAATTGGAGCTTGGCTTAAGCAGTAGCCAGCCTCTACCAGATGTATTTGAAAAGTCTGAGTTGCCAGTTCTGTCACTGACTAGTAGGTGACATCTGTTTCCCTCTCTGCACTGTTCTTTCAAGAATTCCACAGAGAAGGTTTTTCTTTCTTAGGATGAGGCTGCTGGCTATAAGCATGCTAACCACCACTCATGGACAAGGAAGTGCAAAGGAAAATTGCCATTTCTGGGCTGTCTTCTGTTAGAAACCCAAAATTTTTTTTCTCACTCGGTATTAGGAAGGGGCCATTGCAGTGTCTTTCTAAGCAGTTTTGTAATGATGCAAGCAGTTGTGGTATTTTATTACCAGTTTCTGTATTTTTCTTTCAGAAGGAAGGACTGAAGCAGATTTTTCTTTACAGACTAAGTAACAGCAGGTAGGCATTTTTATATCTTATATGGTCATACTTACTACAGGCTCAGTTTTAAAACTGTGGTGTGCATCGTTGTCACTGAATTTTCCAGACTTGTGTTGTAGAGTTTGATCTTTCAGGTGAACTTTCCACCTTTTAGCTGATGTAGGTAACATGCAAAAACTGCCAACACTCCAAATCACCTCTGAGGCAAGGGGTGGTGTTCTCTTGAATATTTAAAGAACCTGAAACAATGTTACTTGAGAGCTCCTGAGCAGCTGAATTCCTTGATAGGTGTATCAACACAGAAAATGGAGTGCATTAAATACCAATATGCTTGGCAAGTTTCAGTGGTCATTTTAGCAAAAATATCCAGCTTTCAAAAATAGAATCCTGAGTCTTAGAAATTTTGTTTGTTCCTCCTGCAGCTATGAATACCTGTAGCTTGGCACACTTAATTCTTATGGTTTCAGCATAGATAAGCTTAGTGCAAACTGAAAGCATTAGAAATTGTAAGCTGAATTTCATCTAAGTATGAGTAACATGGGAGACTAACAGTCAAGTTGCTGATACGTAGAATGAGTCCTGGTGAAGAGTTTTCGTTGCTTTGTAATGTGTTAGATGCTAATTACAGTTGCTTGGACCTTTAAGAGTGGGTTAGTGGTATGTCAGGCTTATTCCTTCTTTAAGCTCTCTTAAACAGAAGAGAACTAAGTCTGCAGTTACAGTTTGCTGTCCTGCAAAGGACAACTAGATAATTTAACTGCCTTCCAGTTAGGTACCAGGGTGATTTTCAGAATTCCTTTGGCACAGTGTTTAGTCTAAACTTAGTGGGATATGGGGATTTGTCTGGGTTGTTGCTAATGTGTGAATTAAGCTGGCTGATATCTTCTGAAGTAGCTCTCTATGTGGTTTTGCATTACAAATGGAAGATCTACCAACCACAAGCAGCTAGAACTTGGACTTTTTCCAGAGGGGAATTGGAAGTGTTGAGGGGATTACTTTTTTGTAAATTCCTTATTTGTTCAGTCATGCAGTAGTAGATAGCTATAGGGTGCATTGGGGAGTGTTTTACTTTGCAACTCTTAATCTGGGTGCTTTTAGGGACTAGATAACTCTCTTCCCAGTTAGTGTGTTACTCAGCCATTTGGAGAAAGTAAATGTATCAAACTCTCATAAACAGAGCAGGTCAGGGATCCAAGTAAAGCAGAAGTAATTACTGCTGTATCATGACTGGGAAGTTAAAAAAAAATTAATGGAGAAGCCAGAAAGAAAAGAGATACGTTCTTAAGATAACAGCAAGTGTTGGCAATAGCATTCCCAGCTTTTAACACAGATCATTAGATCTGAGTGTAATTTTAAACATAAGTTGCCAGATAAGTTAGGAGTGCGCAGAGTGTCAAGAAAAAAGACTTTTCTAGGTGGTGGATTGTATCAATCTGTAAACAGTAATGATGCAGCTTCTGCCATCATGTTTAGTCCCTTTGTATCTGAGTGTGCTCAGTTGTAGAGAAGTTCAGGGAAAGTTTCTGAGTTGTAGAATAGTGACCCATAAGTTGTTTTCCTGCAGAGAGAGTAAGCGTAAATGCACAAGTTGAGTTTGTCTTGCAGGTATGAAAGGTCCTCTTCTTCTAGCCCACTTCCTCTCATACCTCTGCAGTGCAAAAGAAAGATTGACTCTTAGTCCAAAAGATAATTATTTTGTTTCCAATCTTCTCATGATGCAGTGGCAATCAAAAGAGAGAATGTTGTCCTAGCCAATACCTTTCTCCTAAAGCTCCATTCTTTAATTAGATGAGCTGTCTTTTTACTGTCCAGCACAAGCTACCTCTCATTCATGTGCACTCTGAGGCACTCCTTCAGCTTTGATGTAGTTAGTGTGTCTTATGACCTGCAGGTTTGACAAGGTCTTGACCAGATAGATACGTGAGCTAATATGCTAGGGCTATCCTGCATATGCTATTTTTTGATGCATGTGAAAATAAGGAGTTGATTTGCAAACCCATCAGTAGTATGTATTCATCTACTCTTTAATCAACAGCAGGTCTCCCTAGTGTTTCGATGGAAATTGGTGACAGTGATTTCAGTAGGCAGTTGCATTTTGATATCTGAAAATGTGAAGGCTGTATTTGGATTTACGGCTCTGGTTTGAAGTGTGGAAATCTTGAAGAATGTGAAGTATTGCTCATATGGTTATACTTCGCAAAGCTTCCGCACTATTATCCCTTCCTATAGAGTAAATTCTTGCCATACACAGTTATCATAAAGATATAGTGAAGTTCAGAGGTATGTAGATTTCCACAAACATAAAAATATGCGGGCAACACAGCTGAGGTGCTGTGGTGTGTTGACTGCTACAGCTTGAGAGTTGGCAGAACAGGTGAAGCCTGTTTTTTCCCTCCAGTCTTTTGTGTCTGTTGGGTAGTTCCACGATGCTCAGGGATTCTACCATGAATGAAGAGGCAGCCACAATTAAAAAAATGTGTATTTCCCAGTGAAAAGGCAGTAACATTAAAATCTGCAGAAACATAATTCCCACAGGCACAGTGCAGTGGATGTAAGTAAAAGTGTAATAGTTGTATGAGTACTGTATTTTCATTCCTGGAGTACATTTTGTTTACTTTTGGTAAGGAACAATTCTCTAATTAAGTCTGCCAACAGAGCTGTGTCACCTTCTTGAGCATTACCACCCATGCACAAGAGAGGACACAAGTTCCTTTTAAAGTGTGAACTTCATTAGGAAATACAGCCAGTATTCATGGTCCTGCAGGGTTGGTTTTTGTTTGGTTTTTATATTCTCTGAAAGCTCGAAGTATGAATCAGTTCAGTTAAAGAGCTGCTGATGCCTTTGTCCACAGCAGCATTTCAGAATCACATTGTTGCTAGGGTTGGAAGAGGCCTCTGGAGATCATCTAGTCTGACCCCCTGCCAAGACAGGATCACCTGAGCAGGTTACACAGGAACATGTCCAAGGAGGGTTTTGACTATATAGAGGAAGAGAATCTACAACCTCCCTGGGTAGCCCGTTCCATTGCTCTCCCACCGTCAATGTAGAATCATAGAATAGTTAGGGTTGGAAAGAACCTTAGGATTATCTAGTTCCAACCCCCTTGCCAGGGGCAGGGACACCTCACACTCAAACATGTCACCCAAGGCTCTGTCCAACCTGGCCTTGAACATTGCCATCAATGGAGCATTCACAACTTCCCTGGGCAACCCATTCCAGTGCCTCACCACCCTTACGGTAAATAATTGCTTCCTCAGGTCCAATCTAAGCTTCCCCTGTTTAAGTTTGAACCCATTACCCTTGTCCTGTCACTACAGTCCCTAATGAAGAGTCCCTTCCCAGCATCACTATATGCCCCCTTCAGATACTGGAAGGCTGCTATGAGGTCTCCATGCAGCCTTCTGTTCTCCAGGCAGAACAGCCCCAACTCTCTCATCCTATCTTCATAGGGGAGGTGCTCCAGTCCCCTGATCATCCTCGT
>JASSUY010047380.1:0-32839 GCA_032466535.1 Forpus xanthops
TTTCTATTTTCCCCCACCTGGCATCACTCATTTCAATACCCTCTTTTGCATCTGCACTAAAAACATCATAGAGCACAACTTAATTCCATGAATTAATTTAATGTCAAAATACTATCAAGCTATGCCTTCTTCCTCCCATCTTCTTTCAACTCAGAGTTAACTTTGAAGCACCCGTCATGTCCTGCTTTATGTTTTATATTAGAATCTTATTTCTCTTGCAGTCTTTGAGTTTGCAGCAATGACAACTGGCATTTAATAATTAGTTTCCCTATTTCCACAAAAGCACTTGGATTTCAGAGAATGTGACCTGTGGGTAGTGTGCATACAGGCACTTCACCCTCACTGACGCTTTCTGGAAACGGAATGGCTCATTATAATGCAAATTAAACTAACCCATGTCATGGGTTATTATAAATTATAAAATACCTCACACCAAACAAAACCCAGAACATTCTCCTCACGGGTCTCTAAGATTCACTGCAATGGATGTATTACAGTGGAGTTTTATGCGCAGGACAGTAATGTTTTTCTCTGGCCCTAAAATCTAGTGGTTTCCAAGAATTACTAGCATTTAACTTCCCCCCAGGAAACACATTTAATCCTTAAATATTTCTTCTCCGTTTCAGTGTCTGATCCATACATACAAGAAAATATAGACATTCCTTCACTGATAACACACCAGAAACCCTAACACAGATACACATCCCACGTTTCTCCAAGTTTATTTGCACGATGCAAAGGGAAAAAACATCTACCTGCTAAATTTAGACCATGAGAACACAGGGGGAAGAGGTTATGTGTTTGTATAATAAAATGTTCCTCTGCTTTCAAAATATGCTATATAAATAATACATTATTCTATTAATAATAGATTAATGACCTCCCTCTCCTCCCTGTCACGGAAGCTTCAGTCACTGAAGACAACAGTCAGAACATGGCAGGAGTTAGCAAGGTGTTCTCCATAACTTCAGTTGTGCAGAGAATACTGTAAATGTGGGCAATGTCTTATAAGTTATTCTCTAGCATTTTACGGGGGGGGGGGGGGGGGAAAGACTTGTTACAATTTCTCTGCTATCTGGAGAACCTCCCCTCAGCTACATGGCCAAATTTAGCCTATCTCATCTCCAATCAGCTAAAATTCCCAGTATTTGTAGGCAACTGATCTAAACTGTTTGCAAGTATTTGTCTGCAACTCTCATTTGACAAGACCGTTCCTACTCATCTTCTTCCTTACAGGTGGCAAGGCTATGCAGCCTAGACAAGAAATATTTTGGACTTAACACTCAAGTGTTAGAGATGAGAGACAAAGTCTGTTACTGGCCTATGGTTCCTCTTTCCCATAGGACTATGAAGCAACTCTGGAAACAGATTCAGGGCCAACAACCGAGCATCTGAAAAGTGAAGAACTGCATGCTGCATTCAATGACTTCACTCACAAAGTGTGTGCTCATTCCAGCATCTAATGCTTTGTTTATCTTTATCCAAGTTCCTTATGTTTTATGGGTTTTTTTTTTTGTGAGAAGTGGTTTGTTTTTCTTTCCTGTTTTGTTTCTTAAAAAGCTCCTCCAGCTGGAGCCATGATCAATTGACTATTATTTCTCTGGTGACTTGTGCTGCTCAATTATGACATTTCATTTCAACCTTACTCTCCCAACACCTTGCATTAATCCACCCAAATAACTACTGAGACATTTTTGAGATGATTGATTTTTCACATCTGAAAGACATTTGTTCTGGTATGCTAACAGTAATAAATGAGAGAGGGGCCTTCAAGAGTACAGACTGAAACTGAATGCCAAGATAAATGTTACATTTCAAAGTATAATGACTGAAAAACTTCACGTAAACAGGTTGTTTTGTTGAAGAGACTTATTTTCTTCCACCATGTATGTATCTATTTGTATGTCACAAGGATGCGGATATGGCATTATCTGCATGATTAGACACAAATTGACCTATTTGTCATATCGATAACAGCTATAACTAGAGGATCAAATATCCAAATATGCCCTTACATATCAGAGGAACCTCAAGAAAGCAAACTAATATTTCAAGAACTCAGCAGGGAATAAATGACAAATTAGGTCTCCAAAATAATTACGACATCCCAAAGGAAAAATGTCCTTCACTTACAAATTACTCCTAGACTTCTACATACCTTTTAAAACACTTTTTAAAAGGGCAGTATTGTCAGAGTTCATAAAAGACTGTTTCCAGGATCTGAAGGCTCATGTTTTGAAGACCCGAAATAGACCCCTAGCACACGACATACTTTGAAGATCAGGATTCTTTGCTCTGAAAGGCCACCGACCTTCCCAGGAAGGGTATTTTCTACAGGGTTTATTTTAAACGCCATCATCTTAGCAATTACAGTCTCTCATGCTTGTGTTTATACAGATAATACCTGAAATACAGGGTTCAGAAATATCCATTTGTACATGTATAATTCACACAACTGTTCCCTTAGAACAGTACTGTGGAAAGCAGGAAAATAGGCGGTGGGGAGGAAGGGGAGATAAGGGTACAGAAAACACTGGAATAATGGGTGAAATTGCTAGAAATCACTCCCTCAGAGGTGGTAGATAAGCTCGCTCTCTCTTCCCAGGCCTCCAGTGCAACTGTGGCATAGATCTGACATGTAATATTTACTTACGGGAATTAGATCATTTTTCAAAAGAGAACCATTAATTTCTTTGCAAGACAGGTCAAGCAGTGTTCTCATTTCTTCAAAATGAACCCACAATAAAGAAGAGAAACACATAACAACAGGGGGCTTTTAAAACCAACCCCATAGACTTGATGCCTATATAAATCACACATGCAACTACAAACTGTTTTCTGTTTCTCAAGCTACAAAGATCTGTTTTCTGAACACAATCAGAGGTCCAACATGTTAGCATATTTACAGTTGATCACTTCATCTTTACACTACTTTTTACTTCAATATAGGAAAGAAATAAAGTGGCAATGCCAGGGGCACCTTCGCATCCAAAAATAGTTGGATCTGAAAGCATCTTTTTCTACAAGTCAAGGAAGAAATGCTAAAGAAAAACCTCTGTAAATCCCACCGGCAAAACGCTAAAAGCAGTGAGTAGGCTAAAGTACATTGCCTGTTAGTAGGAATGCGCAAACAGACAAAAGGTTGTAGTAGCTTTCGTATGTTCTTCTATTAAAAGACTTTAAACACTGTGTTGCGGTGCCAGCTTATAAAGAACAGTGAAACTGAGTTTTTGGAAGCTATAAAAATGAAGTAGGTGAAGCAAGGAAAACGTTATTGCATCTGTCAAGTTCTTTTAATACAAAGGGATCCGATGACTGCCAAGAAAGAAAAAAAAGCAATATTTGTAACTAAAAAAGCCATACCAACTTTTCCATATAATTCTATGGTTTATTATGTTCATCTCTTTCCCCATTCCCTTTAATGACTTTGTGATTTCATAGAAAACACTTTTCATACAAGCATCAAGTATGAACACAGCCCCAACAAAAATAGTCTTAAGAATGGATTGCTGAGGTATCACAACTATATACATGTTTTATGAAGAAACTTCTGCACAACTTTGATACAAAAGCAAGTCAGAGATAGAGATCAGAACAAACATACCCCAATATTCAAACTCTGCACCACAGTGTTCAATAGAGAAAGACTAAATGCCTCCAAGTCCATCCCTGGTCTTGGGGCCACAAATCCATCAGCTTGCCAGCCAGACTGAGGCTTGGGGATTTGAGCTTGTTTCTACAATCTGTAGATTGTGGAAGAAAGGTCAAACAGTAGAATTTCCACACAACTCAAACCATAGCACAGCCAGGCAGGCAAAATTTTATACCTACTAACTAAATCCCAGCAGCTCCAGTAGGAACTGAGAAAAGCCTCCTCTCCAACCACGTGTATTTTCCCAGAAAGGATGGAGTCAGAGGCAATACAACCTGAATTAGAATCAGTTCTGGTGCGTACTTTAGTATTTTTAAATAAAAAACAAACAAACATAAAATTCACACATTTTACCATATCCTTGCATTCTGCAATCGAAAATACCCTTTAGAATTTTGAAAGCAAAGTTCAGCACACTTTCGGTGCTTTCAGCACAGAAGTATCTTCTAATTATGCTCAAGCTACAGCCATCCAAGTTTCTTACAACGTATATTGTCTTAACCTGTTAAGCTTACATTACAAACTGATCAAATGAGTGAATATTGTGTATAAGGCTGAAAAAGTCCAGTATGTCAAGCCTGACACTGCTTTATCTCCTACTCATAGCTCAAAGCAAGGGTCCTGCATTTCTTTTAGACAGGCCTAATTTCATTCATTCAAGCATGTACGGAAATCTCATAGCCTATATGTAAAAAATGGCAAGCCACATTCAAATTGCCTTTTACGATAATTTAAAAGGCACTTCTGCACATAGGCATCAATTCATTTAAACAGACTTAAGTACTTGAGAATGGCAGGTCAAAATACAATTGGGATAGTAGTACTTTTATATAAGCTTTATTTTTTTGGTCATTAAACCCACACACACCAGCAGCAAAGCACGACCTGATTGAGACACAAGAAGAGCACTCAGATACATGATTGTGTTTCACAGTTCTGAGACACAACTGCAGAATGCCCTAGGGCATGTCACTTTTCTACCTTAGCTTCTGCTTTATAGGCAAATGAAGAGAGAAATAATATTTAAGTACTTTCTAACCCTTCTTTGAGAATGGATGTCCTAATTTTTTCTAGATGTCACATCCTCAGGGCCACAAAATTGAGATGAAAGAGCCAGAACTTGTAACACTGCAACTGCTGCACTGATTCGGGGCTTATAAACTTCCTAATGCCACTATAAATACCGCTTTGTTCATCATGATGTGTATTCCTACCACAGTTTAGTCAGCCTAGGGAGAAAACAAGTATCACCAGTGAACATCATCTATTTGGTTTATAAAAGAGTTTGTTGCAGCCTCTGAGGTCTGCTCTTCATCATACACATACTTAATTCCCATCAGCATTAATGAAGCTTAATGAAGGATTTATAGAGGAAAAGAAGATAGTTTTGTATTAGCCCAAATAAACGGATTGCTCTGTCTTTTGGTCCCTCTTCATAGAAAATAGCAGTTGCTTTTAAGCACCCTTTGTAGTGAGACAAGTCTTTGTTGCTGCAGAGAAATGTAAATTTATGGGAGTAACAAAACAAATTGATTACTGACATGGAAACCACTTAATTCTTGCTTCCCATATGGGGTACTGTTTAGCGACTGTTTAACCTGTTTGTATTTTGCAAGGAAGATACTGCAAACAGTCAGCTGAGATGCCAAAAATTCACGGTTATCATCTTTAATCGTAACCTGCCTGCAATGCTACAGCCTCCTTAAAGCTCTGCGCAAGGCTAAGCAGTCAAGTAACTTCTTAGAGCACAGCTAAGTTGTGATAGGAAAGACTGCCAACAATCTAATTTAAAACAGCTACTAATTGCTGCTGTACGTTATCCAGTCAACTCAAGGCAAACAAAACGATTTTAAGCACAATATAAGCAAATCCAAAGATCTAGCTAACAAGTCCAAATAGCAGACTCACATATGTAAGCCATGTACATCTCTAGCAAGGCAATTACATTTGTGTACAGCAACATATACAGTTAACAGGTCCCCATTTTCACATGCAGAAATCATACATTAGATACAACGTAAATGCCACATGCATTAGAACTAGTAGAAGCTGCATGCAAACCATCTGCAGTGATCAAAAAAAGGCTTAATTCATATCCAGATACACTTCCAAACATGCTTTCCAACACATCTAAATGTGATAAACATGCGTCAGCCACTTCACTCCCTCAATTCCGCAATTTCATATCCTCAAATAGAGTGAATCCACAGGCATTTTAGAACAGAATGTAGAATTACAGTTTATAGATAATTTTACAAAATGCCAATATAAAACTGTCCCTTCCTGACCAAAGAGCTACACATTTATCATTCCTCTACAAAAAGCTCAGTATTTTAAACCAAAATACAATAGCAAAGTATTGAACTGACATTTATGATAAAATGCATTTGATTAAGACTTAATAAAGTAGTCTGTATATTACCAGTGAATAATGCATTATAAGATAAAGGCAGACATAAAGCAAATAAGAGTGTCAAAGCTAATTCCAATGTGCATTTTTCAGCCATATTACTTATTACTGGATTTTAAACGCACACTGAGATTCAAGAGCCTCCTTTTCTTTCTAAGCAAATAACCACAAATGCCTTGAAGTTCACCTGATTTAATCATGTTGCTAAATTAAAATCAGTGCAAACTTTCCAGGAAACTAGTTAGTTTCCCAGCTATCTTCATACTCTGTTCAGAAGCAGAACACTTCAAGAAATAAAGGTGGGGTGATTTTTCTTCCTCTCCCATGCATCACAAAAAACAAACTCCTAAGAAAGAGCATCATAAGATGCGACTGGTTCAATATTTTTAGCTGAATTTTCCTAAATTTTTTCAATATTCAGGGTGAGTCTTCCCAAACTGACAGGCCATAAATTAATAGTTTCAGTATATGATATTGTACACCCCAGATGTCAAAGCACAGAGGCTTATGTAAATGTATCTTTTTCCATATTGGTAGCAGGCTGACCTTAGCTGAACCACAACAGTATACCCAAAACCTACCTGCCCAACAATTAAAGATACTTGCAAAGGAAAATATTTGTCTGCAAAGCCAATCGCACAATGCTTGTTAAATATTTTATATTCAGGTTGGAAGTGAGGTGCTCGCAACATCTCCAGTTTCATAAAGTCCCCTATACAATTCCCAACTAAAATTTTCACTGAAACTCTTATCCAAAATATACAAGAGGATATAGAAAAGTAACTGTTGAATTACATGACTCTTAACAATGCAGCTGGTTTTCCTCTAAGTCAACTAGATTCAGGAACTACATCCCCAGGCACAGAAGCAGCACTGCAGCATGAAATAGCTGGAAATGGATCAGCCTTGCCCAGACACTGTCCTGCTGCTTTCCCTGGTTTCCAGTCTCTGCAGGAATAAATCCCACACAAGGAGGGATCTCTGTGGTATACAGCGGTCATGTTTCTCCTTTTGGTCCTCAAGTGGATCGGGTGAGATAAACATGCCAGTGAGGGAACTCACCCTTAGATCAGGTATCAGAGAAATTCAAGACAAAGCACTGACACCAACACTCTCAAGCATTAACACAGGTACAAGGCTTCAGTTGCTTGCCAATACTTTTACCCAGGATTACCTCCCTTGGTTTTCCAGCGCAGCAGGCTCCCCCCCGTTGTTTTCCGTCAGTGAAATCCCACCCCTGCCTTTCATCTTCCTTCTTATTTGGAAAGTTAAAATTTTACTCTCCCTCTCCCACATGTACCAATAAATAGAGATGGTAACTGTAAACCACCACTTTGCTTGCACATTAAAGCCCTTTCTTCCACCCTGTGTTTATCTTCCTTACTACAGAGATAGTCGGCATATACATTACTACCCTCCTGAAGCCACAGTCACGAAACAGAAGACACCACCAGTAGTTTAAAATACATTCAGAGTTCAAAACCATCACAAAGTTCCAGGATAAGCCACAAGGCCTGTCTGTATTTCCACTGAATTGACAGTGACTCCCCTTATTTTACAACTTTAATAACTAATTTGATATTGTGTTAGAAGCACTCATGCACCACAGTATGCAATTTCTAGAAATCTTACTTACAAACTCTTCAGGAGCTTTAAAAATGGAACATTATAAATCTTTAAGTATTGCTCGATAGCTTATACTGTCTCACAAAAAGTTAGCTCCCCTTTTCTCCAAACAAACCTCAAAACACTAACGGCAGATCATTGGAAAACAATAATGAGGATCTCCACTCTTTTTTGTTCATTGAAATATTCTGTAATACAACGTGTTCTTTGGCTTTCCTGGTAAAAGGGAACATCGTCTCCTATCTAGAACAGTACCAGTCAACAGAAAATGGAAAACATTTTTGTTACAGACCGAGGTTTCCTAACCTAGGGCTTCCTGCCCCAGATGAGCACAGACCATTCCATATCCCTGAGCAACCTGCATGCCACAGATCACAAATCTGCCTTCAATTCCATTTACAATTACAGAGAAAACCCCAATACAACTGTTTCCATGCACTGTGTTTAAATTGAGCCTTTCAGTGAAGAGCAAAGCTCAGTAAGGATATAAACACATCTTTAGTAAGAAAAACTTTCTATCGTTTCTCTCTAAGCTATATAATGGAAGAATAAAACCAGCCCAAAAGTGTGATTTATAAACTGTGTGAAAAATGACTGCTTGTCCTGTAAAACTCCTTAGGAGCAACAAAAGCATCAATGTGTAGGATGAGTAGCTCTGAGGCAAGTACAGGGTTGATCTGCTTCTGACTGGTTTGCAAGGGGTGATGTGCTATGCACACTCCGAGCCCAAGCACTTAGGCCACAACCTGGGAAGTCCTGCTGAAGTGAATACTGCCCAATTTTAATGAAAATTTAAAACCACTGTCTGAAAAGCAGGTAAAAGCAGCCTCTTTTTCAGAGAGCTCAGTAAGCATGGGCTACGAAAACAGCATTCTTCTCTCATTTTAAAGCCCACAGGTACCAGCCTAGAAGAGCAGTAGGATCTAGCCTAAGACTTCCATTTCCATGTGCAGCACCATGCACCACTTCAATCTCCAAGTTGCCAGGTCCTGTGAATTTTAACATCTCAAAAGTAAAACATTACAGCTTAAAAAACCTATTTCCCTCCCCCCCTCCCCATTTACTATATTTTCATGCTTCAGTCAATGAATAACAACTTCTGTTAAAAAAAACACCAAACACCATCTCATTTAACAGTGTCTTAAACCTGCAGCCTTGAGGATTGACATTCTAAAAATGTTCTTTCCAATTGAGGAGAACAACTCAAGTAAAAACCTTTTTTGTATACAAGCTCACTCTTCATGCTGAGTGATGATTGCTCTCCTTGCCGACTACCCAGGGAAAGAAGAAAAGGATGTTAGATCAGGCCTTGGCAGCAAACAAGCACTGTCGGGGAGCTTCTAACCAGCTCAGAGTATAGGCAGAGCTTGTTCAAGTTTGCTTGCAAATGACCATTGTAATACAGACTTCAGTAATACAGACCTCAAACCCCTCTCTGTCCTAACAGCAGCACTTGGAAAACCTGCAGAAAACATCCATGGCCCAATTCCATGTGCAGCATAACTAAGCGCAGCTCAGCCGAGGATGATCCAACCAAGATATATTTATTTCTAATTATGTTAAAGATTGTCAAGGTTCTCAGTGAAATATCAGGGCCTTCTTAATATTTTAGGCACAAGAAACATTTCAAGGTATGTTGCTCATCTTCTGTCTCTATCTCAGATTTACAAGAGAGCAGATTTGTGCAACTGAAAGACTGTAGCTTAAGAGGAAAAAGCAGAAAACAGCCAGGAAAAGGATGCCTGACTAGAACAGAGTGCACAGGAGTCAAGGCAAGTATACATCATAAATGCATATAGCAATGTTTGCTTACACAGCAGCCGGGACACTGACAATTTCTTCTTGCTATAATTAATAACTATTTTTAAAGTGTCATTATTTAGTCAGGTCATCTCAGCCCCTGTGAAGACCAGAAAGTTAGTTCAGAAGTAAATTCCTTGGAAGAAGATTGGTTTGCTTCACTATTATTTTGTCATGCCAAGCAGTTCGTTTAACTGGTTCTTTATTAAGATACAGCAGAAATTACAATAGATGACAAACTGCAGACTGCAGTACCTGCAGGTTAAAATTAATTTCATCCACCTACCACAAGTCATAACTACTAAAGTTATCTTGGTCAAAGCAAGAAAAAACTGGAAGATCAGAGAAATATGGAGCTGGAAGAGATTACATAGTTCCAGACCTTCTAGGGAAATACATTTCCATATAACTTCTATAGAGACATTTGCATATCTACAAAGCTGCTTCAGATAGAGAGATAAGTATATAGGAATTCTCTTCTATAATGGAAATTCCATTAAAAATTATTTTAAGCTTATGACTGAAAAGGTTTTCTGACATCCACAGAAATCATCTTTGCTTCAAATTAATCCAATTGCTTTTTGAGCTCCCCTCACAAGACAGAAAGTGAATTATTACTGTAGTTTTAAACAGGAACCTTTTAAAATGAAAGGCCTGTTCCCATCTTACATTTCTGTAAAAAAACGGAAACAATGCCTACATTGTTTTCCTCTCAAGTCACGATTTCCATACTTCCTCACACTCTCATGTCTTCTTTGGAATGGGCAGCGTAGTTGCGAGTGAGTAACCTTGGAAGGACTGAAACAGAACGCCGCTCCCCTTCCCAAATTGAGGCATGCAATTCCTAGTTACATGCTCACTTGTGCACTTTCTTTTGCCTCTTCACCATACCAAAGACACTGCGGTCAGCAAAGCAATTCCAAAAATGCTGTTCACTTCAGAAGCCTTTACACACTTGCTCCCTGATTATGGGCAGTGAGGATGACTTCATGCCACAGTAATCAGCTGAGAGTTAGTTGGACATTTCCACACTTCACACCCCTGTTGCTTTTATCCTCATAGCAGCTGCTCTGAGGTTCAACAGCTCAGCCAAATTTACTTCTCAATAAATTGCATTTTATATTTACAACAAATTCCCAAAGGAAATGCTGCTTTGTTCCCAAGTCTGTCCTCACACATTATTTGGGGTGTCACAGGAAGCAGCTTCGATGTTTTTTACGTTTTCACTCATTTATGTGTAGCCCTTCACATAAAGCAATGATTTGCCAGACAAGGTATCTGCTAACCAATAGCTAATTCTCTTAATACAGACATTTCATTCCAAAAAAGTAAACCTTATAACTTGCCACTACCATACAAGATGACTAAAACCCATCAGCACATACCTGGCTCACTCCCCTTAGAAAGTCAACGAAGAGAAGTTATCCTAGTAGGAATATATATGCATTTGAACTCCAAAAACAAGGAGACAGTACTAATTGGTTCACTTAGAACTATTTTGTAACAGTTCAACCAATCTGTTTAGCAGAAACCTAATAGAGAAAGACATTGTATTTTCCTTCCAACCTTACACATAAGCGTGATAGAATAAAGCTGGCACTTGCAGCATACCCACTTTCATCAAAAAAGAGATGATTTTTAAAACATAGGACTTAATCTGTTTAACCAAACACTACAGTTCTGTCCCAGAAGCATGTGCTGCAGAGCTGCTTCAGCTACCATTAGTTTACAATGGAGCTGGCCCTGGCAGGGTGCATAGAGACCACCAAGCTCTTCAAGAGAAGTAATTGGAAGGAAAGTAAAGCTTGCCATCGATTTAAAATGGCTTTGTATAATTTACACTTAATATTTCAAACCTTCACTAATGCAATCAAGATAAACAGAATATTTAATTAATCCCATTCCTAACACAATTTCTTTTGAGTTGTCAGGAACAATCAGCAAACGACAAGTTCTACATCATTAGTCTTTCTTGCGATTGTTTTCAAAACAACTAAATTGTGATCACCAGAGGCCTAAAATACTGCTGGTCTTATTGATTATTGCTGTGCAAAGACATTTTTCTTTCCTGTGTTCCCTTTCCAGCTTTGCACACAAAGATAATTAAGCAGCAAGACAGAGCGGTGCTGATAATGCACGTCCCCAGTTGGGCAGCGAGGCGCCTGGGTGAAGCCAAGCACCTTCGGTATGCACAAGTGTGCTCTCATCAGCACTCAGCCACCGCACAGGCCAGCACATATCCTCTATGGCTGTGACTGCTTATTCAGAATAATAAAGACCCAAACCTGTATTCCTGTGCAAAAAAAATTCCCAACAGGTTCAATGACTACTACTGGAAGCAGCACTCTACACCCCCAAAGTGGTTTATGAGCATTAAATCTGAATTAGCCTTTTAAATTTATATTTTTCAAACATCGTTTAGAGCAATAATTAAATTGGGGTTCAATATTCTGGAAACTTGAAGTTTTCTTCTTAAAATGCCGTTTCTGAATAGACATGGCCACGTTCGTATTCTGCTGACTGATAGTCAAAAAAAGGTTGATTAGCCATGCAGAAACACCACTGGGATGTTCCACAAGCACAACAACTAAAAAGAACTACAACGCAGTAAGTCAGGCTTTCCATGAGCAGAGAGGGGAGAAAGAGTCCCAAGATGAAAGACTGGCCTTTTGTAGAAAACATTTTGGTGCTGTTTTTTCTCTTGTTTTAATACTGAGTTGTGATCCAACTTATCTTCTGCTTTCCATTGCAAATTCATGTGGGAACTACTTAATGTTGCTGCAACCCACAGCATGGAAACAAATTAGCCACCTCAGCTGCATCCTGGGCTTAGGAGGCTCACCCACAGGTATTTTTTCTGAAGGTCAAACAGCTGCTTATTTTCCATAATCAGAGAGTTGATCGGGAGCAATACCAGCAAGATGACCAAAAAGGATTCTTGTTCAAACCTGGCATTACACAAAGTGTTAACAGGTTTTGTATATCATGTGAAATACACAAACCCAATAATAATGTACACATTACTACATGCATTGCATATAATTGGTGTGTAAGTACACATCATTACGTACCTTACACTACATAAACAATTCCACTTGTCTTTGTAACCACACACCCGAAATGGGGGGGGAGCTCTTGTACAATTCACATACTGGATCAGGGGACTTAAACAGTTCATAGCCTTGCTACAGGGGACATTTCTACAGCACACATCAAAAAACTGCCTGACCTCTATGCATTTTAACTAGCAGTTGATCTAAAATGAGTTTGTTGGCAATGCTGATTTTCTGTAGAATCTCTGTATGCATAAGCTATTAAAAGTGTACATAAGTTACAGAAAAATATCCTCCTGTGCATTTAACAAGCAAATAATGCAGCTGAAAAGGGAATAAATGTGACTAAGACTGAAAAAAACCCCACAGCTACTTAGGAAACTTATTTGGAATTTTCAACCTTCAAAACTCAACTTATTTCAGTACAATTTTGATCATTTTATTTCAATTTCATACTAGCTTTAATAACTTAACAGTGTGATGGTATGCACAAATGCTCTTCGGTTTGGCATGAAACTGCCAGAAAAAAAATCTGCCTCTTTCAGGTTACTGTAAACATCATTAAATTTCTGTAATGTTTTATGAAGTAATAAGCAAATTCCACTCCTGATACTACCGCTGAAAGTTTCATAAGATGTGTGAATCAGTAAAAGCATTTGACTTGACCCATTAAGGAAAGCGACTTGTTAATAAGTCATCATACAGCATTAAAAATTAAGCAAATGTACATTTTACAAGACTTGCTCATCTGTGAAATAGGTTCATTTACTAAAAATCTGGGTGTTTCAGAGCAAAATCTTCAAAGGAAATGTTATTTGCAATACTTTAACTCATGGCAAAGAACACTTCCCACCTAATGCTTTTCTTTAAAGATGATCACCTATTTGGTAGATCATCCATCAAAACTGACAAAACCAAGAGAAACTCAAGAAAACAAAATTACACGTTTATTGCGAATTAAATGTATTTTACTTCCACATACTTTTCTCAGTACACAAAAGCCAGAGCACAAGACATCCTATACTACATGGTAATATACCAATCAAATGCGATCATTCCTGTTGTGCAAATGATGACTGTGACAACTAATATCTGTACATGCATACTTAGCAACATGGCCAGGGCAAGAACTTCCTCACTTGAATCAGAGAGGCAGTAAAGGAAAACACTCCCTCAGCAATAGATATGAAGGGAACATACCCAAGACACAAAGAACACTACATGAGTGTCTGCTCAAATGGCTAGTAATCTCTGCTACAGAATCACAGGATCATTAGGGTTGGAAGGGACCTCCAGAGATCATCCAGTCCAACCCCCCTGTCAAGGCAGGGCCACCAGGAGCAGATTACACAGGAATGTGTTCAGATGAATGCTTGAATGACTCCAGAGACAGAGACTCCACAATCCCCCTGCACTTTGCCACTCTCAATGTAAATATATTCTTCCTCACGTTGAGGTGAAACTTGTGTTTTCATTTATGGCCACTGCTCCTCATCCTGTCACTGAGCACCACTGAAAAGAATCTAGCACCTGCCTTTGAGATATTTATATGCATCAATGAGATCTCCTCTCAGCCTTCTCTTCTCTAGACTAAACAAGTCCAGCTCCCATAATCTCTCCTCATAAAAGAGAGGCTCCAGACCCCTGATCACGTGGCCTCTGCTGGCCCGTCTTCATTAGGCTCCTCGTCTTTTTTGTACTGAGGAGCTCAGAACTGGACATAGCATCCCAGGATACTATTGGCCTCCTGGCTCCAAGGGCACACTGCCAGCTCACATTCAACTTATCATCCTGGAAAGCATTAACAAATCATATAAGAACTCCACACATTCTCTGCCTTTTAGCCATTTGTTTTCTTCCTTGGCTTGCCACCATCTACATATGAAAGGGCCTAAAAATACAGAGCTAAGGCAATACAGATACAATCATTCAGGGAAACTGGTCAAGTAATGGCAACATGCTCCACAGGTGTTGTGCAGTACAGCTGGCTGCAAGGAGACCTACGCATTCTTCTCTTTTTTACTATGTAGAAATAGCTACCTGGACATAGCTCATCTTCTTTATGTATGTGTATATACATAGACTTTAAATGGAGCAATATTCTTGAAAATATAAAAACAACAGCAAACCAATGCTTTGATGCCATGAAGAAAATAAGATCATCTGCTAAAGGGAAGACCATCATGTGAAGGTACAGAAAATGAATGCTGGGAAGGGAAAACAGGACAGTGAAAATCCAACCAGAATTCTTTTAAAAGACAATAAACATACATGGCATCAGGTAAAGTCAGTTGGACTACTTTCTGCCACACAAGTGGCATTCTTATCTTCCAAAACCCATACATCTGCACTAGTTAACAAGAAGACTACATGAGAAGCAAGAAAAAGCTCAGAAAAGAATCTGATCTTGTGATATAAGGAAATTTATGAAGCTCACTGGATAACATTAGAATATAACAAATTGCTATATAACTTTTTGTCACTGTTTTAAACATTTACTGTACTTTTCAGGGCTTTAAATGAAGTTTCAGTATTTTACCCCTGAAGCAGGACCCTGTACGACAGTAAAATGTAATCTACCATTCTTCAATTATTGCCTTAAGATCTTTTTGCAGGGAAATCATAAAAATAAGGACTCAAATTCATATGCAGGTAAGTCAGGATCTATGTGCAGACTATATCATACTGCCACACTGTCAGGCAGTAACATTCATATGCTGTACACTTCAATTATTAGGCCTGCCCAGAAAAGTGCAACTAAGAGGAAAAAGAAGAAAGAAGCAATGAAGAGAAGGAAAGGGATGAAATTCATTTGTTGTCTGTCAATAAGCCTATAAACCTAGCAGCCTTGTTAGCGGCTGCTTAAAAGTGCAGTTGGAAGCAATAGAGCTGGTATCACCTGGCTTTAATTTTCTTTCGTTATGCAAGCAACTGAAATAAAAGTCTTCCTTATAAACAAAGCATATAAAAGACCTTACAAATTTTATTAACTCCTTTTCAGTTTCCTATGATAAAAAGCACAAAGAATAAAGAAACAAAACACTTGAGACTTAAAAAAACAATAATCAACAACTCAAAGCTCCTTACTTCAAGGTTAATGTGAATGAAATTTACTCAAGTTGAACATCATACCAATTACAAAAGCAAAACGATGGTAAGCCCGATTTTCTAGCAGTAGAGGTAGATATGCATGTTTCCAGAATGACCATTAGATATAGATTTAAGTTGCTCCAGGGACTGATTAAGGCTGGAGAAGTTCTATCAATACCATTAAGCTCATTAAGATGCAGTTCTCCCCTCTCGCTGCATTTATACCTTTGAAAATGAGAACACAACTACAAATGTTTTTAAGTACCAGAAGATGTCATGGCTGCTCTTTCTTCTTAAACTACAAAGTAAACTGTCTTAAGTATCAGCTACAACAGACATAAGGTGATCTCACCTAGGTATAAAACAGCAATGCAGAAGCAAGCCCTTCACAAGCTGCCAGTACAGCAGGTCCAATATTTTGAATGCTGGGTCAAAACCTGAGAAAAGTGTTATCAAACAGAAGTGTCTTAAAATAGCATCTTTAGAAAGGCTGAGCTCTTTGAGCCTACTACGCAGCCAAGGTCTTTTCTTTAATGGTTACGTCATCCCACACTGATAATTTTATATCCAAATTAACTTCTACAATATCAACCTATGAAGAGGCACTTCAGATTTAAAAACACCACCATCAAAAGCATGTCCTTATGCCACTTCAGATTAGTTTATCTTCATATCAACATTTTCATTACTACTTTGAAATGAAAAACTAATATTAGTTTTACTTTCCAAGGGACAACCACAATCCAGTTGAAGACCACCATCTTTTTGCTCGTGACATATGTCTTTAGAAAAGCAAACCCCAAGCATGCAACTCCAACTCAACATTGACAGCAAGTCAGAGTATCATCCTAACAAGCTTCCCAGCTGCATGCTTCATGGAAAACCTGTGTTAAACAAGGAACTATTACATTTATGTCACAGGAAAAGTTAATTGCACTCATCACCTTTGAGAGCTGACCTCCCGAGAGGATTTTCCTCATTCATCTCCAGGTGCCAGCACAGACAACAGCAATACATTACATGCTTATTTCTTCATCAACCACAAAGTATTTCCCCCTACATGACATTTACAAACTTCCTGAACTGATGCAAGCATTGCTAGGTAAGGATTTCTACTTAACACAGTTGGATACATCCATAGCTCTGAGTTGACATATACACACCTCACAAAGACTGCACATACACACCACCTGAAGCCAACAGCTTCCAGTGATGGACCACCAATGAGAAACAACCAAAAGAAACCAGAGGGTGGTGGGATCTTTAATTTTTAGGTAGATGACATGTCAACCCTTTAAGCTGGACTGTTTCAGAAATGGTGAGGAACCACTGAGTGCTTCTGTGTTGCTCTACTGGAAGAGATGAACTCTAATGCAACAGGACACAATGAGATCATTCTTGATTGCTGGATAATGCTAGAAAATGCACTACATGAGTCTTGTAGAACAAGACCATCTGGGTGCTATATGATTTGAGAAGCACAATCAATGCATAATCCTGCAAGTTACTTCCTACTAAAAAATATAGAGACTTTTCTGCTCATGCCACATCACAAGTAGAAAGAGTCAAAGCAAACTTCACTCCTCACAAAACTGTTGAAAACAGAGAGTCCAAGCACCACACTGCAATCACTGCACAGTAGTGACATCAGGCAAACACAAACTTATTTTTGGTACACCTGAAAAAATACATTCCATCTTGGAGCTCATTCTGACCTGAAGAAAGCACTGCAGTACTTTTAGTAGTGATATTTACCACTCGGCACAAGCAATTGTTCTTTATTTAGAGCATCATTTCCCTGTTATTCTTCCAAACAGCAAATGCCATTTTAATCTTCATAGCATGCGAGAAATATGTAGGTGCAATAAGGCTAACTGTACAAAAACCAACGCTGCCCTGGGATCCATTCCAAGCCAAAGTGTATGAGTGCAGAGGGGAGAAGCAGAAGGCAAAGCTCATTAGAGAAAATTAAAATATTTTAAGCATAGAGAATGGCACAGTTGAGTCTTCTAGTTTCAGTAAATAGTTTCTATTTTCCCTAAGAATAGACGCAATCTCAGATGAGCTGTTTCCAATTATCCTTGAGAAAAATAAAACAAGATCACCTTTCAGCTCCCTGCATTACTACTATCTTCTTGGGAATGTTTAGCTTCTTTAGTGAAATCAGATGTCTTCTTGGATCCCAAATCACTTTAAAGACATACAGATGGTCTAAATGCTTTGCTTTTCATCTTCTTGTCAACTCAGAAATGTCAGGCCTGTGATGGCCAGACTATTATTGATCCTACCAAGCACTTAATTCCCCTGCATTTATACAGACTTTCCTGGCTACCAGTTTTCATTATCTTCTTTTTTTTGGAGCCACAGGATTTAATGTTCATTTGCTAAATGATTTGCTCACTAATAATGGGTGGGTGGGGAAAAAAGAGCAGTCATCTAACATCCAATACTGTTTGGACAGCACTGTGATTACCTATAGGAGAAAAGGTAACTAAAAATCTTGTATTACCAGCTCCCTACCTCCCTTCAGGCAGTGCAGTTTCTGTTAGGTAAGGAACAGTCGTAGCTGGAAATTGTAGGATTTAATATATTTAAATTATACAGATTTTAAGCTGGATACAGCAAATGTACTAATTTTCTTTGAATTACGCACTTTACTGATGAGAAGATGACCTTTTACACATCAGGAGGGGCCATTCCCACTAAGAATGAAAAGGCTGCTCCATTAACTACTCATGTAAACAACCAACACAATTCCTAAAATGCATGGCAAATAAACAGAAAGGAATATGCACATTCTGAGTAGCACTCGGTGCTACTGACATTACAGACATGGCATCTAGTAGTTTCCCTCCCCCTCCATGCAATTTTCCCCACCAGAAGACGGAAGACCATTCTTCTCAGAGATTATCACTAACTTGTATGAGAGCTGCTGCAAAACGCTGATGCTGTCGAAGGAAATTATCCAATAATTATTTTCTTATTAAGAAGCAAATGCATTCCTCTCTTTGGCCTCTTACCAAAATACCAATTCATGTGGATACTACATTTTATTTGCATTATGCAAACAGGAGAGGCAGCTAAGCCTTGCACAGGTTTTAAGAGCTGCTCAGCCTGGATGAACAAATGGATTAACTGCTTCTATACGTTTTCAGTTCCTCACATCTACCTGCTGACTAATGCAAAGCAACCCATTAGTCATCCAACAGCCTGTCCAAGCAACATGCTAAATGAGCACACGCTGGGCATTTACATGCCGGTACCTTAATTTATCAGTGGCTCCGCTCCTGCATTTTTTTTAACCAATGAAAACATCTCTTTTACATTTCTAATTTGCCAGAATCATTCAGCTCTCATGACCTGTGTCTTACCAAGGCAACCGTTCCTTCAGGCCAATAAAACCAATAAAGTCACGGCCGATGATGCATACCTAAAAATGCATGGCCTGCAGTTTCAACTTGCATTTCCCCTTTATTTAAGGTCCAAGTGCCTAACACAGCCTTACACATGCACCCACTGCACTTCAGAACTGAAATTCTTCTCAGCTTCCATGGCCTTGAGGGAAGGGGCAAGGAAAAACATTCTTATGACTTCATCTCCAGAATGCATCTCATTTACCATCCCATAATTACAGTTACAGTGAATAGTCGGATGCAGCTGACAGAAACAGATTTTCCCAAGCAGGAACATTGAATCCAATACATTTTACTGCAGAATTCAGCATTTTATCATCTATAAGCGAAACACTGGAATAATGAGAATTTGTTTTCACATTCTAATAGCAATTTATTCCATTAGTCAGACAGGTATTTTGTGAAAATAGGGAGTCTCAACAAAGGCATGATAATATCCTGAAAGCATTCTCTGTGCTTGTTCAATATTTCCATCCTTTTAAATTTTGAGAAGAATGCAGAATGTAATTAGTTTGACAGTTTATGAGTTGTACATTACTGTGTGTGAATTACAGGTATCATAAACAGATTAAAAAAAGGAGGAAAAATAGGAAGAAATGATAGTCAAAAGATACAATTCAGAAAGATTCATATTCAGGTATTCATCTTAAGTATGCGACAACTTGGAACATGGGTTTTGGTAACTGAGATGCATCCCAAAGATTTAAGGTACAATCCCACTCATTCTTCTTTTGTTAATATGCCAGAAGTTACAGGTGGATGCCAGGAGAAAGCATTACTCCTGCTTAGGTAACAAAGAGCAACAACAAAAAGCTGTATTGAGCTAAAGCTGTGCTCTTGCCCTTCTACTCTCCTACTGCTTTATAGAAAACAGCTCTATTTCACAATACACACACTTCTTGTTTCCATTATTTTAGGATAAATAAAACATCTAAGCTTTAAAAGGGTCTGAGTCCTCCTTCCTATTGTGGTATTTTTAGGAAGACAGCCACATGTGAAGCTGAAAACTAAACATACTATCACAGGAGAAGCACTTACTTTCTCAGTTTACCCACAGAGATAACCATTTCATCTATTACTATACTGGAAGCAGAATTTCAAGCTCAAAAAATAAAGTGAAAATGTCCTAACTAAAGCACTTAATTTTCTCTTCTGACACATCCTCACAGGAAAACAATCAGGAAGCATTATATATCAAGTCTCTATCACTCCCTGTCTTCACAAATATTTAGCCTTTTAAATACATTGCAGGACATGGCAAATTAAATATTTCAAACACATTCCCATCATAACCCAACTGTGACTATGGGAATATTCCAAACCCCTGTGAAATCAAGAGGAAGAGGAGTGGGGTGTTGGAAATGGTCCTCAACTTTCAATGGACTTCATATCAGGTCAAAGAATCATTAATGCAGGATATGATAAAGTCAGATCTTCTTTATAGATTAAATCCTACATAGCTTACCATAAGCTTCAGAATATTTTGCTTATTTTTAGCCAATGCTGCTTTTCAAGACAGTAATACTGTTTGTAATTAGACTGGTGATGTGCAAACCTGAGTGCTCACATGATGCAAAATGTTTTGTCCTTAAGTTTTTCTAAACTTCTTAATCAGAAAACCAGTGTACATTCAGTTGCAGGATAACAGTTTTCCATACACCCCCTGGGAATTCACTCTCCACTTCTGAAATAAATTACTGTAAAGAGAAGAGCATCAAACAGCAGCAGCGTTCTATGTGCAATACCTCTGGTGTTGCAAAACCACATGCTTCAAACACAATAATTAAGAAATTCAGATTTACATAGAAATTTTCCCAAGAAGCGCATTCCTAAGGTATCGCATGATGGCAGAGCAATAACAGTGCTAAGATGAGACACAAACTTGCCAGAAAGAAACAAGCAGCATAATGAAGGAGTGCACACATGGATCATACAAATTTCAAAGCCACTACGCAAAGTAATCTGGAATAATTAAAGATGGAATAACTCCTGACAGGCATGCTGCTGTGTGCAAGGAAAGAGAGTTGGGACCGGTCTTGTTCAACATCTTGGTTGGTGACACGGACAGTGGGACCGACTGCTCCCTCAGCAAGCTTGCCAATGACACCAAGCTCTGTGGCTCAGTTGATACATTGGAGGGAAGGAATGCCATCCAGAGGGACCCTGACATGCTTGCGAGGTTGGCTGACGCCAATCTCATGAAGTCTAACCATACCAAGTGCAAGGTCTCACACCCAGCTCAGAGCAATCCCAGGCACAGCTACAGGTTGGGCAGAGAAGAGATTCACAGCAGCCCCACACAGAAGGATTTTGGGGCATTGGTTGATAAGAAAATGAACATGAGCCGGCAGTGTGCTCTTGCAGCCCAGAAAGCCAACCGTATCCTCAGCTGCATCAAAAGGAGTGTGACCAGCAGATCAAGGGAGGTGATCCTGCCCCTCTACTCTGCTCTGCTCTCGTGAGACCTCACTTGGAGTACTGTGTGCAGTTCTGGTGTCCTCAACATTAAAAGGACATGGAACTGTTGGAACAAGTCCAGAGGAGGGCCACGAGGATGATCAGGGGATTGCAGCACCTCCCGTATGAAGACAGAATGAGAAAATTTGGGCTGTTCAGCCTGGAGAAGAGAAGGTTGTGTGGAGACCTCATAGCAGCCTTCCAGTATCTGAAGGGGGGCTGTAAGGGTGCTGGGGAGGGACTTAACATTCAGGACTGTAGTGAAGGACAAGGGGTAATGGGTTCAAACTCAAACAGGGGAAGTTTAGAATGGATATGAGGAAGAAATTCTTTACTGTAAGGGTGGTGAGGCACTGGAATGGGTTGCCCAGGGAAGCTGTGAATGCTCCATCGCTGGCAGTGTTCAAGGCCAGGTTGGACAGAGCCTTGGGTGGCATGGTTTAGTGTGAGGTGCCCCTGCCAGGGGGGTTGGAACTAGATGATCTTAAGGTCCTTTCCAACCCTAACTATTCTATGATTCTAACACTGTCCAGATTTTGCTTCCCACTGGATATATAAGCTTTAGGTCTCTCCAGATTTAAAACAAATAGACTTGTAATGTTTGGGGATGGCTTTTTTATGGCTTACTTCACTATAGGACGGAGCCTTCCAGAGCAGCAGATTTCCAAGTAGCCTTTGGTTCTATGACACAGGACAGCAGAGGCTCAGCAAAGCACTGGACACATGCACACATGTGAAGAGCCACTGCACCCCGACTGTCACCAGGGACAGCAAACACACTTATTTCATGCTGCAATGTGTCCAACTTTAATAAGCATTCACTTAATCAGTCTGGAAGCATGTGAAATGCTTCCTTCTTCTTCTCCCCATGAGAGGCTTAAGAAGCTAAGCCTGGAAATGCCTTTCAGCAGGACAAGGTGGTAGGTAGCTCAGCCACCGCACCGCAGCCAACAAAGCAGGGGTGGCACTGGCACAGCTCTTCCCCCTATGGCAAGCAACAGCCAAAGGAACCAAACTCATATTTCTGTTAGCATGAACTTCTCAAAAGAGCAACTAAAGACAATTTATTTTCCTTTTCTTTCACAAATTCTGACTACTTTGACTTGTCCCAGCTGTTATCACAAGAAAAAAGGCAATTTTGTCATGGGAGCTCCTCTCTCCATTGCAGGAACAATATTAGCCAACGTATTTTGATTTAGATACTAACAGCTCATGAAAGCTGTATTTTCTTAGCTCCCCTCTATTTATCCGTCATATCCTCCCATACGCCTGAAGAGGACCTTTGCGATCCCAAGTGACTGACTCACTTGCACTGATACTCCCTTTATCCTGAGATCCTCCCTATACTTATAAAATGGAGATGGTGAAAATAAGAGGCAAAAAGAAAAAGATTGGGAAAAAGAAAAGCACCAACATGTCAATATGCCATTTTTCCTCCACCCTCCTACACAAGCCAAGTAATTCCAACTGCATCAGAGCCTCCTTGCCAACCCACTGAGCTGTGGTGGACTCAGTTTTCTTAGCTTAACATCTTATTTCAACTAAAAGAGAAAAATAAAGATCTTTGAGTTTCAAATACCACCAATACCTCAGACTTAAAGAATGCACTCAACTTGGATGATAATGACCATAATTAGTGTGAGCAATCATTTAAAGTCAGAAACTAATATCTCCAAGTATATTAAATTCAATATATTTTCATTAGTCATAATAGACAGAGACTTGGCTTTTAACTGACATTCACAATATATTCATTGTTATTACTAGCTCTATACGAGAGAATGGAAATGTAGGTGGGGAGAAATGGAAGATTTAAAAACCACCATGAAAGCAGGTCTTGGGTTCTCTATACAGAAAGCTCCCCCAAAGCTGTGTAAATCAACTCTCACAGCCTGACAAGCCCTCTGTATTTTTAATCAGGCCTCCTATTAGCTATTACAGAACGTATGAGGAGCTTGAATATGCTGTGAGCCAAGAGACTTATGTTTTAATGAAAAAAAGTGATATTCAGCAGCTTACGTAAGTAAGCGTACTTCAAAGAATTCACATCTACTGTGATTTCAAAGTGAGGTGAAAATAATAAAGAATAATTCTTTTGTGGCTTGGACCCAGTAAGCTCCAAAGCCATAAATAAAAGCATACTGTGACCCAAAGCACAAGTTCTTTGGCCCTCCTAATAAAGACCTGCTGGAAGAAGCCCCATACTACTACCTCAGAGCATGAGGCACTTCATCTGCACTATTCGCCCTGTAAGAAGACATTTCTGCTGAAGAATAAACCATTTATATTTTCCAACTCCCATTCAGAGTATTTATCTTCTCATGTGACATGATACCACACAATAATGCAACTATTGGAAATTAATTGCATGAAACGGCTCCCATGAGAATTAATCCATGCATCATACATTTAATTATGAATATTTTTGTAGTGCCCCTAAATCCAGGAGATATTCTATCTGTATATGCTGATGTATTTCAGATAATAATCCCCTGCCACAATCTATTTCTTTCTAAAAATCTCTTTATAGAGACAACCGTGCTTAGAGTGTTTCAGCTCACTTCCATTACACCCCGTAACGATTGCCAAATAAGAGAAATGATTGCATGCAGAAAGAAAAATACAGAATTAAGGGCATAACAACACACTTAACTCTGTTGGAGTGGTTTGTGTTGCTGTTTTTCAGAGTTTTTTAAATCAACACTTGTTACATTCCATGATTTGTTGAGAACTCTAAGTACAGTATGAAAAAGCAGATGAATCTGCATAACTGCACTGAACTAGATTACACATAATTTACTTCCACTACTCTATCAGACAGCAATAAACAGTGCTTACCAAAAATAAATGCATTGCCATTTGTTATATTCAATATTTACTTTTCGCATTACCTTTTGCTCCCTAAATTCAAGCCATCTTACTATAGCGTCCAAACCAACTCAATCTCCCTCAGCAAAAGTAACAGCAGAAAAACACAGCTGAGAAGGTTTTGTGCAGTAGGTACAAAAGGACTCTCACATAACTTTCTCGAGAAGTAGTTTCCCCTTAACAGCATAGTAACTGGTAGCAGTAGTGGGAAGTACTAATATCCATTTAGCACCTGGGAACACAGAGAGGAGAGGCACCCAAACCCCTGCTAGCTCCAGTACAACATCACATAAACTCTTTCATAACCTTTTCAAATCCCATCTTCACTCCCTCCCCAGCACCCCAAGTCAACAGCAGAACCCAATCTGTGGAGTCTTTCCCAGCTTCAGGAAAACAAGGCCAGCTCATGCCGCCATCAACATTTCACCTCCCCACCCGATGAATGCATATCCTGTAGGAAGGGATAGCTCTCATATCTCCAAGCAAGCAACACACCCTCTTCTCCAACAGCTCTTTACCTGTTCCAGAAAGATCACTCTTGAAGGCAGAGGAGCAGAATCATAAATAACATTCCAGGAACTCACCTTCCCCAGCACCATTCTGCTGCTCTCAGAAGCACTGCAGCCCGCCCTTGTCTTTTTTTCCACAGCTGCACAGTATGAACTGCTGATCACCCCACTCTCTAAGGCTGATCTGTGAAGCTGCACACCTGTGTCCACTCTCCCCACCGCCCTTTCCAAGGTGTGGAAAGACTTGCCCAAAAAATGGCAGCAGCTTTTATTATTCCCCCATTGCACAAAAAAGAAACCACTTCCACCCTTTAGTTCTTCTTACTGGCCTCACTGCAGAACTCTGTAACAGATGTTGTCAAGTCCTCCCTCCATACTTAGCTTGTTTCTCGTAACTCACAGAATCCTAGAATGGTTTGGATGGGAAAGGACCTTAAGACCATCTAGCTCCTACTGCCCGTTGTGGCCAGGGACACCTTCACAACACTGTCCAAAATTTCCAGGGAGCTCATGGAAGTCCCACCTTAAAAAGTGGGATTTCTACCATCAAAGTATTAAAATTCTTCACAACTGTTCTTCCCCCATAAGAATGACAGAGATTGACCCAACTGAACACTGGTGCAATGAAGAAATCAAACCTCTTTACATGGTAGTGGTTAAACAACCTTCCTTTAAGCAGTCAAAGTGAAAAACACACAAAGAAGAACTTTGATCCAGGGTGCTGGTTTGGTCATGAGCCACACTGTACCAGCGGACTGGCAGAACACAGCCTAGAGAGTACAAAGCCACAGTGCTCAGGCAGATACTGCATTTTGCAACAGCAATGTTTAAAACCACTCCCCAGATCTTCCCTGAAGAGCAGTTCTCCACCCACCTCCTTCTTTGGGATCTATCACCTACTTCAAGTATGGGGGCCTACAGTCAACAAAATATCCCTACTGAAAAGACATCTCAAGATGAAGCTAAGCAGAGACATGCTTACATGCTACTGCTGACTGGAAGTCATTGCTCAATTTAGCAAAGCAATTAGATACATGATTATTCAGAAGTGAACTTATATTCGAACCATCTGAACCTGCCTTATGCTTATTGTTAAGCAGATCTGAGAGTAGTTGTCTGAAAGAAGTCATATGGATCTGATTTTTTCAGATTATTTACAAGCAAACGTGTAGGGCTAGCTGTCACAACACAGGAAACAAATATGTCACATGCAAATAAACCTAAACAGTCCCTCATTTGCAAAATCTTGGGATTTTTTACATTTCTGAACATAACAGAATTCAAATCACAAGCCAGGATGATGATGTTTCACACGAACATCGAGATCATCTTTTGTCATTCACAAAGTTGTCATCTACATAAGATTTGATTTTCAATCTACTAAGGATTTTGCTATACCCCAAGTAGTACATCCAATGTGCGATACCACCAGCTGGCAACATGAAGCACTAACGTTTGGATCTTCAGGTGCACGTGATCATACTACAATTAACTTACACTGAAAATTCCTCGCATCAGAAACAAATCAGCTACTTTCTGCTAGAAGTAGTAATTCATAAACCTTTGTATTTTTATTTGAAACATTTTCTATGCAGCTTTTCTTACTTCATTACTATTTGGGAAAGTTGCTTATTAACCTAGCAAAATGGGTGTAGAAAATGATCAAAATCTTTTACAACAGAGAATTTGTAAGATGAGGAAACCAGTTTGAATCTACCAGAAAATGGAATTTGCTACCAAAAAAATCACTCAACTTGGAAGCTTCTTTTCTGAAGAAGATGTGGGGAAGCAGGATAAGGAGACCACTATGGAATCTGTTTACAGCCCTCCCCTAGTATCTCTTTCCACCAAACAGAAACTATAAGAATTGCAAAGAAGTTGTGGTAGCCCAGAAGAAAGTATTGCTGTTGGAGTGAGTGAAGTTTGAAACCAGCACTTGTGGGGAATATGGGCACCGGAGAAACTGAGAAACCACTGTGCTGCAGAAGAAAGTTAAAAGAACTAAAAATGTTGAGTTAAAAAACTTTGTTCATCCTCCTCCAAAAGCTTTTGTGGATATCTAGTCTGGAGTGTACTCAGAGGGCCATTAACTGTCATAAACTGACAGAAGACATTTAAGTTCAAGGCCTGGTCATCTTAATTGGGAGAAACCATTAAAAGTTAAAAAGCCAAAGTCACTTCAATTTAAAAAGATCCAAAAAGGGTCAAATGCAGAAGACAGGATTCAGCAATCACCCGGAAATGGAGGCCTCTTTTAAATTCATTTACTGCACTTTGGACTGCTAGAACAGAATGGAATGAACTGAAAAAATGCTGCTTTGCAATTCCCTCCTTCCATGTCTTCACTCCATGTGAAGGAGAACATGGAATTACTCCAAGCATCTGCACCTGTGCGAGGCAACCTGAGTGTGGATCTTGAAACTGAATCTAAGCAAACACAGCCTACCTTCTAGGGATTCATTGTGAGGAGGAAGGGATTGGGAAGTCACTTGGCTTACTTTGATTTGGGGATGTCTGTTGCAGACCTTCACATCTCCCCTTTCAAGTATATATGCAAGTTAATGACATGTGAAAACCTTGGTTCTGCCACATAAACCTGTGCCAGTCTCTTTAAACTACTTATTGTAACTTTGATTTTTCAAAGGCTTTTACCACTCCAGTGAGGGAAGACCAATTCTGTGCCTGTTAGCACCATGTCTGATAGCAAGGAAGTTCCTACATGTTCATAACTGTCCTCTCCCAACAGCCCATCAGAGGAGACCAGCAGCAATGTGGCTCATATGTGACAAAGAACACAGAACAGCTTATTGAGCAAGCACATGGTACTTCCTCACTGCACTATTTACACTAGCTTGCCTGCTCTAGGAATATTGTTTCAAGTAAGATTTTCAAAGGCACAAATAATGCAGGGGGAATCTTAGTGGGAAAAATTCCTTACAGGAAATTATTACCTAAAAATCCTGTGTCATGAACGGTTTCTCCCTTTACTTGTGCTTCTCCATCCAGAAACAAGCATACTGCTAGTTGTTTAAGTATCTTTAATGATGCTTTAAAAATGAATGCATTATAGCGCCATTTAGGTGTTACTAGAGATAAGCATAGGCCTTTGAAAGACAACAGGCTATGACTGAATCAGTGGAGACTGGATTCACTGACTGATTCACACAGGAATCCTTTTGACCATGTGGTTTAAAGCTGGCAGAGCAAAAGCCCTGGACAAGGCTGAGCAAATAAAACCACAAAAATACCTGGACAAAAAGCAAAAGACAAGAGAGTGAGCAAAAGAACAGCACCAAGAGATGAACCTTTCAAAGAAGTGAAAAAATGGAGCTAAGAAAGGTAGGGGAAAAATAAAAAATTAATTAAGGCAAGAAAAATCAAATGTAAGAAATACGATAAACTGTATTAGAGAATTGGGCAAAAATACCATATATAGAAAAATACAACTAAGCTGTGCTGCAAGCAAAATCCCTTATAAATTCAACTCCAGTTTGCTGAAACTTGGGGATTTTTACCTAGATGTGGAATGCAGTGAAATTCTCCAGCCTGACCAATGCTGTCTACGTATATGAGGGAAGAAGCTCTCCCTAAGAAACTCTTGATGCATCTGACTGAGCTTAGGAAATGCCTTTATATCCAGTTAAAAGCAGGAATCAGATCTTCCAATCTGGAGAGTTTCCTAACACATATCTTTTTCTGAGGCAGAAGCATAGCTATTAAGTCCCAAGTCAGTTAACAGGCTGTTAATGACTCAGTAGAGTCTCTTTCATAAACATTTTGGAGCAAAATGTTAAACCTTCCTATTTAAGGAAGTAATCAAAAGATAAGTACTTTGTACTGGGACTGGAGAGAATGGCCTACTTTCCTCCATCCTTCCAGCCTCTCTTACAAGGAAATACGAGATATACTTAATTCTTTAACCACCACAGATTTTCTATGTAGATTTCTGCGATCTATTCCAAGATTATCTTCAAGCACTTATATATGCAAGGAAAATTTCTGTATTAGCCTCTGAGGTCTTTGATCTTCGCATACTTTCATTTTATTCACTTTTATTAGACTGAAATTTCAAAGGAGCTTTACAATACTTCAGATTGCATAGCACAATTTGTGTTACATGAGTCAGGAAGCCATGTGTGTACACTTGTGTGTAGAGCCACAATGGATCAGTGTTGAGTATCACCTGAATCTTTGCCTCTTTTGGTTGGGTGGCATGCTTTAAGAGAGCAATGACACATTTTAACCCCTGGATCTTGGCTTACTTCAGATCCTTACTCAGTAGCCAACATTTCATTTAGCGTATTCCAGTTGATAGCACACTCAGTTTACAAGAGAGGCTAACTACATTAGGATATTCAAGCTATCTGCCACAAGACATGTAGGTCACAGAAACACAGTGTCCGATAAAAGGAGAGAAGCCTGCTCTTTCTCTTGTCTCACAGATTACAAGCTATTCCAGAGTCTAAAGGATGTGTAAATCCTGATTATTCAAGGCTACCACAAGCATCAGTTTCTTGCACAGAAGAACACTTGGCAAAAAAAAACCTGCACAAATCTGACGTGTATGTTTTTAGAGGACTTCCTGGGAATGACTTCCCTTTGCAGCTAGTACCTTCCCACCCTTCCTTCCAGTGTGATGGGAAGCTTAGAATTATGCTTAAATCATTACTTAATTAAGATGATCAATTAATATATTTTGCCTATAGAAAGCTATCTTCCAGCCTGCACATGGCTTAAAACTCAATCCTTTACTCACAGACAGGGTCCATTCAATAGTGATTCAGACATGTGCCATATTGATTCTCCTGCCATATATAAGAGCAGATAGAAGTAATATGAGGATTCAAGCTTGTGCAAAACATGGCTGCTCAGAAACATTCATTAACATTTCTGCAACTAGAGGGGATTTATTTGTTTTGCAGTCCTTCACGGATGCTTATGCTCCTTGTAGATTCAAGCTCACTTTTATTCAAGCTGAAAGCCTCTATCTGGGTCTCTGGAGCCATTCAACAGAGCAAGTCCTACCTGCATCAATCAGGGATAATATATCCCTTTCCAGATGCCAGGCTGCTGCACTCCTGGAGGACTGTACAGCCTGTGTAGCCCATGGATGACTGCATGTACCATTCTTGTTCAGGACTTGTCAAATGAAGTTTTTGAGCCTGAACACGTTTGCAGCTTTCCTATCCAAAAGAACACTTTCACAATACACAGCATATACAAAAGTATTATTCCCCAAGCATGGGTTTCCTTCCCTAGGGAACAGACAATGCTTCAGAAGCTAATACCAAATGACAAAATGTTTTCATTATATAATACTTCAATTCTATTTTGGTAAGAATAAGAGAAAAAGACAAAAAACACAGGATCATAGAATCAGAATGGTTTAGGTTGGAAGACATCTATGAGATCATTTAGTTCCAACTCCCCTGCAATGAGCAGGAACACCTTCCACTAGCCCAGGTTGCTCAAAGCCCCATCCAGCCTGATCTTGAACACTGCCAGGGATGGGGCAGTTACAGCTTCTCTGGGCAACCTGAGACAGTCTCTAGTAAGAGAGACTCACAGGGAAGAATTTTTTCCTAATATCTAATTTAAATCTCCTCTTTTCCAGTTTAAACTCATTCCCCCTTGTCCTGTCACTACCCGTCCTTGTTGAAGAGCCCCTCTCCAGCTTGTCCTCTTAGGCACACTGGATGCTAAGGTCTCTGACGAGCCTTTTGTTCTCCAGGCTGAAAAGCCAGCTCTCTCTGCCCATCTCCAGCACAGGCGTACTCCAGCCCTTGGAGTATCTTCATGTCTTTCTCTGAATTCGCTCAAGAATGTTCACATCCCTCTTGTGTTGCGTGCTCCAGAACTGAATGGCGTATGAGAGCAGAGTAGAGAGTCAGAAACGCCTCTCTCGACCTGGTAGTCACCATCCTTTTGATGCATGATAAGGTTGGCTTTCTGGGCTGTGAGCAAACACTGCAGATCATGCTGAGCTTCTTGTCAATCAACACACCCAAGGCCTTCTCCTCAAGGCTGCTCTTAATCCATTCAACTTATTTACATATTTACTTTACAGAGAACAACTTCTGTGGCTTTATTTCATGTGCCTGTATATGCAAATCTAGAAGACCTTGACAAAAAAAAGTTCATTTTCAACAAAACATTATTTACCAAACAATCAAAACTGCTAAATTCAAAGGGAATATCAACTGCATGATTGGCTTAAATACACTGTGCAATTTCCCTTCCTCGATTTTGGCTTGAATACCATTTGACATATTTCCAGCAAAATGCAACAAAATTAATTCTCTACTTGTGCCCTGTACAAGCTATGTGATTTACTTAGAGGAAATAAAAGTTTTCACAAAGTGTCTGATAATGGACCACCTTCATCAATCACTATGGCATTTCCCTCCCGTGACTTCCTGCAAAGTCTCTGAGTGATCCCGCTTCCTCTTCATCCAAAAGGCAACATGAGTTTTGTTTAACCTCCCTAACCATAAAACACAGCTCTTCTGTTAATCTGTCATCTACTAATCAGGACTCCATCCGGAAGGGCCCTGAATATCCATTAGCAGCTGGAATGCTGCATTCAAATCCTGGTTCCAAGCAGGAAAAAAATGACAGATTTTGGAACTATTATTGGCCCAGGATAATTCTTCTTCCGCAGATGCAGGTGCTCGTGTGAGTAATTTTTAACAGTTGTAGGGCAAAACACAGCATAAATCCCAGAAGTGCTAATGCAGAATCCTCCCATCCACCACTCTGATAGAAGTTTCCTAAACACATCTCCCTATTCAAGGCAAAACTTTTCAGTAAGTACAGAGTGTATTTAGAACAATGTATATCTCTGGTGAAACAACTGAAATTATTGTATCCTTTAGTTACCACCACAATGAAAATAGTGTTTCTGACAATGAAAATCAGCTTGTTTTCCTGATGGGTACAGATAATATAGAGGGGGAAGCATGCTGCTGTTCCTATGTAAAATGATAGATTAATTTGATAAATTATATCTCAGCATGCACTTAAACAAGAGGATTTATCCACCTTTTTTAGCAGAAGAAAGTGGCATTCCTTAGGTTGGCTTTGCAACTGTAATGTATTCCCAAAATCTCTGCGCATTTCAGAAGTTTCTGAAAGTTGGCACAAATTAATATATCTCATATAATATTTACTACCAGCACCTTATTCATAAGGGACTTATTTCTTTCTGTGCTGACATCCGGCATGCGACGTGGGACTCAATTCAGACTTCCTTCATCATCTGTCAAAGGATTCAGAACTTTTTCTGCTCTCGGTGTTTTAAAGAGGGATTGGTGAAATTTTGCACAGAACTCAGTCTCTATTTCTATACATTTTAAACCCAGTTTCTGATGGAATCCTTTTTCTCAAACCTATTTCACAAAGCCATCCTAACAGTTCATACTACTTCACAACAGAGAAGTTGGGAGCAAATATATTTTACTACCTTATATAAATTACCATGAAATGATGGCATATATTATAATGACATTGATGTATTAGATGTCTTTAAACTTCCAAAACACAAAAAACCCTCCCAAATCCCCCACTCCCCCTTCCAAACCCCTGCATTTCCACCAGCAGGTAGCAGATGAAGTACAGAATATATAATAAAGTGCATGTAGTGACTGTATTTCAGGAACCTTACCAATATGAAGATTTATGACTGTTACTTTACCCAAAAACTCTCCAACATCAAAGAGTGGTTTTAAAGCACCATGATAGCCAAGAGAACAGCTGTATGGATAAAATATGGCTTCCATAACACCTACCCTCTTGATGTTAAAAAGTTCAAGGGATGCTGCTTTCATAGTAACATCTTTTCTAGATGTGCGTAAGCTCAGCAGTAAAGCCTACCTTCAGGCACTGAGTTTTACAGCAACTGTTAATTGTGCAGGAAAACATATTTTAAGGGTGACACGGGGGGGGGGGGGGGGGGAAGAAAA